>CAMOHE010051522.1:667-41835 GCA_946598075.1 Artocarpus hirsutus
GACAGTGAAAGCTGTAGGGGTTGCTGCGACCACTGCTGGACGAACTGCTGCTGCCACTGTTCACGCCACCCTGCTTGCTCTTCCCCGGAGTCGGTCGACTGCCGACGCTCCTCCTATCGCTCTTCTGTGGTCCTGCTGACGCCTTAGCCCGGTTCTCACAATACTGTGCGTAATCATTCTCCACTGATATCGCTGATGACACAAGCTCTCCAAAACTCCTAAGCCGTAAGGCAACTATCTATCGTCGAATAGGAGCCTTAAGTCCTTCCTGAAATTTGATACACCTTTCACGCTCCGATGCCACTACTGAGGGAGCAAACCTCGCCAATTCATTGAACTTCGCCTCATATTCTCGAACTAACATATCGCCCTGCTGTAACCTATAAAATTCTGCCGCCTTTTGGTCCCTGTATCCCTGTGGAAAATATCTGTCATAGAATAGCTCCTCAAATCTGTCCCAATCAATATCACCATTGTTTTCTAGACGCTTTGCTTGTTTCCACCAGGTGTTAGCACCATCTTCAAGCTTATAAGCTGTGAATTCCACGCGATACTCCGCTGGCACACCAAGCGTATCCAAGTGCTTCACAATCGAATCTAGCCAATATTCTACCACCTGCAGGTCCCCAGTTCCATCAAAGGTCGGTACTGATGCATGTTGAAATTCCTTAAAGTAAGTATGCCGACGACTGGCCTCGGAATCATCAGGTCTTGCTCTTGCTGCCATCTGCCGGAATGCAGCAAACATAGCCCTCAACATGCCCTCATCATTACCAAACTCGGCATCTGCTGTCGAGCGACATCTAGGTGCCATTCTCTCACTTCTGAAAATAAAATTTAAACTGTCAGTGGTATTCCATTGTCGTACCTATGTGTGCACAACTCCCAAGGTTCATAACCTTGAGCTCTGATACCATTCTGTCACGCCCCGGAGTACGAGAGGTGACGTGGTGGTTTAATTAAATTAATTAAGTAAAGATTTGATTAAAAACAGAGTTTAAAATTTGAATTTATAATTAAAAGTGATAAATTTTAAAACCGTTTAAATAAAAGAAATTAAGGAAATAAAATAAATCATTATGATAATTAAGCAAATAAAATAACATTAAAAATAATTAAATATAGGGTGGAACGCGTATGGGTCCCACTGGCCACATATTGTGCACACACATGTAGTACTGACAATATTATGATACAACCACAGTCCAAAGTAAAAGAATAAGTTAAGAATCTTACATGCCTTGAATTGTATCTTAACCTACCCAATCTTCTACTGATAATAAGTCCGGTCAGCGGACTCTTCTCCAATCCTAAGCTGATGTCCACCTAGGGTTAATATTTAAAACAAATAAAAATATGAGCGAAAGGCTCAGTAGGACTATATTTGAAAATTATTTAATTTTAAAGAAATTACGTAACCAAATAAATATATAGAAAACAAGCTAGAACAATTAAACAAATAAATAATTAAATGAGAATTTAACAAAAATATAATCTTACCAAAACAACTCAAATAGGTCAACCAGAAAGAATACAATTTTTCTTCTCTGGGCAAACCATATATAATTCACCAGCGTAGTGGCCCAGTTGGGTTTCGGGACCTGCCCCCAAGGTTGTTCACTACACAACCCGATCTCTGATATGGCATCATGCCCTAAAATATATATATATACATATATATATATATATATCTCTGATTCATAAAATCTCTTCTTTACCAGATATAATCATTTATATTCATTATGGGATTCATTATGAACATTTCTCAATCAACTGCTTGTAAAGATATTTAAATAGAATCATTTTCCAATCTATCATTGAAAACATTTAATAAAAATTCATTTTGGAAATAGGGCTACCAAAGAAGAGGGGTAGAAGTCCTACCTCAATATCCGTGTCCGTGTCCCACACCATAATCCTGGTCCGCTATACGTTAGCTCCGCGGATCCATGCGTAATCCTCGAATCAAAGCTTGAAAACGTTGTTTTTGTTGTTGAATCTTGCTCCCGAGCCTTCGATCTCCTAGCCCGAAGCTTGAAAACGAATTTTGTTTCAAAATTTAGAGAGAAAAAATGAGAGAGAGAGAGAGTAAACCGAGAGTAAGACGAGAGAGAGAGAGGAGAGAGAGTGAACGTGTGAGAGAAATGAGAGAAAGAGAGAGAGGGAAAATAAATAGAGGAAAAAGAAAAGCAGTTGTACAAAACTGTGTACAACAATACACTGTTTTCAAAATCAAATTGCTTTATTAAAAATGAAATTAACAATTAAAAACAATTTAGAATAATTAAAAATCATTAAAAGAGTAAAATAATGCAAGATTACTAAATTTTCACAAAATAATCAAATTAAGTTCTAAAACACTCATTATGGCACACTAACCCACCATTTAGCATTTTAATTACACTTAATTAACTTCGGGGTGTTACAACATGTTGGTACGTTGGAGGCATGACTCTTGATAACATAGACTTGTTATTCATAGATATGGAATCCATAGCTCCTCTTTAGGAGTAGTGATATCCTCTTATATGCGTTCTCCTGTAATTGTAAAACTACAGCGCTCAACCATTTGAATACATAGGTGTAACCAAATGGTATGCTGCCTTTAGATGGTAAGTTTTTTGATGGTGAGATAATGGAACGTAAGAAAACAATAATAGGGAAGGTAAGATAGAACTTATCCTTAAGCCGATTATAGATAATCTTATGGGAATACATTACACTATGATATGTCATGGAGACTTAGCTATACGGGCTTCGTAATTCTATATAGTTCGAGAGTACAGCTCCAAGCTTTTAGTGGAGTAACGTTGGAGTTGATAATTATGAAATGTATATCTGGGATATTGGGATTCATACTTATCGGAAGCTTGAACTATATAGGTCCATCAAGTCCCCTTTGCTAGCTCACAAAATCTTGTAATGATACGGCGTGCTTTTTCAATAATTGGTGACTTATGTCAAATTTATTAGATTGATTAAAATTCAAATAAATCAAATAATTCATATCTATTTATCGGTTGAATTAATTTTGTGACAAAATTAATTTAAGATAAACTTGTTGAATTATTGGGATCGGATAATTCTTGTCTGTTTATCAGTTGATTTATTTTTTAATAAATTAAATGAAGATAAACTTGTAGAATCATTAGAAATTCATTTATTTTCCTAGAGATTATCTAGATAAAGTTGTTTTAATTAGATAACTTTTTTATTGGGTTATTTGAATTAAAACTAAGACTTTATCCTATAGAATCTCAGGTGAAAAATAAAAGATTCGCTGAGATTTTTTTATCGACAGTTTGGCATGTCGATCCTTAAGTTAGGCCTGTCGATGGGGCAAGTTCAGCCTATCGGTTAGGCAGAATGGCTTGCCTATGCACGATAAAAAGATCACGCGTTTTCACATGGATCTCATCAGATATTGATCCAAATTTGCTTTTGATTCGAATTTTGAGGCATTATCTGATAAGGACTGACTCATGGACCCAACCCCTATAAAAAGGGAGTAAGTCTCATTATTATTTATATCAATTGAGAGATTAAGAGTGATACTCTGCAAGTAAGATTCTGAAACTCCCTAAGAGCTCTTGTTCACAAATCACGAACGCCAGCTTTGGGTTCTCTTAATTGGTTGGAAGAAGAGTCACGTGGTGGAAGAGCTATACGTGTGAGCCCACACTCACTCTGATCATTGATTGAGAATAACAAAGAATGTCAGTTAGCTGAGGTCCTTTTAGAACGTTACTTCTCTTCACGGATTATGAGAGTTTTTCGGCATTCAGAGGTGAGTAAGATCTGGTTAATTTATGCATATAGCATATCAAACTTGTGTTTTTAGAAATACTCTGATTAAAATTTTAAAATTTCAGTTGTGTACTATTTTTCTAACAATTGGTATCACAGCCACGGTTTTTACATAAATTTATGAGTTTGTGATCATGCTATATGTATAAATTATGTGATCTTGATCTCTCTTACGTTTGAATTTAATTTTATAAAGTGTTGGCACTCTAGGGTTTCTATAAAATTTTATGTTGTCATGAATTATAAGATGAACATTTATTAATTAATTATGGTTGATTAAATTATTATTTAATTATTCATTAATTAATTAATTTATATTGGTTATGGTTCCTTAGAGGTTAGAACGTGTATCTAGGTTTTTCATGTAATTAGATGTTGGACTATTATCTCCGTCTAGGAATTATTATTTAATTTTAAATTTGTAAAAATTTGTAACTAAATAATCATTCGAAGAAAATGGACCTAGAAGATAGATGATGGCATTCCATGAGTATTTAATTTTATGTTTTTGAATTGTTGAAAATAAAATTGATGAATTGCATTAAAAATTGTATTTTCTAGAAAAAGTGATTTCTGCTCGGTCGATATGCCGAAACCCCAGTTCGACAGGCTGATGGTCGTAGATCGATAGGCCTGTCATGAGGTTCGGTAGGCCGTCAGTGAGGTAGAAATCAAGTGTCTCTGACGGCAGGCGGA
Source organism: Artocarpus hirsutus (assembly GCA_946598075.1). Taxonomy (NCBI): domain Eukaryota; kingdom Viridiplantae; phylum Streptophyta; class Magnoliopsida; order Rosales; family Moraceae; genus Artocarpus; species Artocarpus hirsutus. The sequence goes on from CAMOHE010051522.1 coordinate 5,171, forward strand.
TCAGTCATGGACCGGCAGCCCGACCTGAAAAGATCAGCAGGCAGGAGGGTCATGATTGGCAGGCCGATTACCTAGATCGGCTTGCTGGCAGAGAGCTAAAAAATTTTATAGAAAGAGGTGTAGTTTTCAATGTAGTTTTATTTTTATTTTTGGGACAATTCTAAAAATTATTAAATTTGGATATGACGTGAAATATGAAGTATTTGATTCATACGGGATTAAAGACTTGAAGATGGGCATTACATGAAGAAGGATACAACTTGAAGATTCAAGGTTGAAGAATTGATAAAATTTTGATTATTATCTTGTAATCTTTATTTTCTATTCTCTAGGATGGAACCATAATATTACGATAATTTATTACTATTTTGCTTGTAGCTTTGCTTGTCTGCATTATAATATGATTTATCATGTATATTGATAACATGCCATATAAAATAGGGAGTGCCACTCATTTAAAATTGTTCATGCATGTTTTTTAAAATAAAACATTGATTTTAAAAGATTAAGTGGGAGAAGGTTTTCGAAGAGAGGACCTAAGGCCTTCATCGTTGGTCCATAGGAAGAACATGGTGGTTCTGACCCCTACAAAGGGATTTCTATCATGTACCAGATTGGATCTCTGAGAGGATAAGGTATTTTAGCATGATTTATAGTTGCACACCCCTAGGTGGTGATTATAAATCCTGGATAAAATATTGAAACGATGGTTATACACTCATGTTAATTTTATTATTAACCTCCTCTAGAGCTCTGTTAATAAAATTAATGGCCAAAGGAACGATTACTAATATATGCTGAATCATACGGGTCCAGGATGGCATATATTAATCAAGAGGGGATCAATATTCCTGATTGAATTTGGCATAACTCCCCTAGAAGCTTGTTGAATTCTGAGTTAGGAATTATCATTGTAAGGTTATGATATTTTTAAGGTTTTGACACATAAACACATTTGTATGTTTTTACATGATTGTGTTATCTTACTAAATTATTATTGTATGTTTGCTTATGTTTGGTATATGATTCTTTATTGTAGAGTAAAAATGTCTAAAAATGCTTTAATCTTCGATACTTGATAAAAACCAATTAACCGGAGAGAATTATAATGATTGAAAACGAAACCTGGAGATCGTCATCTCCTTTGAGAAACTAAAATTTATGCTGACAACCCCTTGTCCTCCTGAGCCTACTGGAGATTCCACTAATGAGCAATTCCAAGCATACGATCATTGAAAAGATGCAAACAATTAGGCCCGCTGCTATGTTATGGCTAGCATGAATAATGTGCTGTAGGCTCAATATGAAGATTATGAGACTACAAAGCAGATCTTGAAAATCTTGAAGACATGTTTAGAGGCCAGGCCATAACAAAGCGGCAAGGGGCGCTTTGGAAACTCTTAAACTGTAAGCAAAGGCCAAGGACATCTGTAAATGAGCACATGATGTTGGTCATGGGTCACCTCGCTGAGGCTCAAACCAATGGAGCTGACATCGATGCTGAAACTCAAATGACTTGGTCTTTGAGACTTTGTCTAAGGAGTTTATTTCATTTAGAGCTACTTTTAATTTAAGCAATAGACGGAATATGACTTTAACAGAATTAATGAAACAGTTACAGGAGTTTGGACTACTAATCAAGGAGTCTTTTGCTAGTGGCAAGGCCAATTTGGTAGCTGCTTTCGGTTCCAATCCCAACTCTAGGAATGGAAAGAAGCAACGGGCCAAAATTAGGAAGTCTTCTGTTCCTACTAACAACAAAAGCAAGAAGAAGAAGAAGAAGAACCCAAAGAAGCCTAAGTGCTTCTTCTGTGGAAAGGTCAGGCACATTAAGAAGCATTGTAAGGACTTCTTTTTCAAAGAAGGTAGGTGTGATCTTTTGTATTTAGAAACTTGTTTAGTTGAGGAATCCAGTGACATTTGGGTCATAGATTCTAGCGCAACTAATCATGTTTGTGTTTCTCTACAAGGGTTTAAAGAAACGAGAAGTCTACTTCATGAAGACTTCACGCTTCAGATGGGCAATGAATCCTTGGTCTTAGCGGAAGCATCGGAGACATCCATCTTTATTTTGATAATTATAGGAATTTAATTTTGCAAGATTGTTTTTATGTTTCTAAATTTAAGAGGAATTTAATTTTTGTAGCTTGTTTATTTAAAGACTCTTATTTGGTTTCTGTTAATAATAAAGTGGTGATTCGTAAAAACAAATCTTTTATGTGTTCTGGATGGATGCAAAATAATCTATTTTTTATCAAACTTAAGATGGACTTACTGCTTAATGTTGAGATGAATGATAATAACTCTAAAAGACTTAAAACTTCTTACTCTAATAAGACTTATCTTTGGCATTTGTGCCTTGGTCATATTAATCTGAACAGGATTCAAAGGTTGATAAAGGATGGACCTTTAAGTCACTTAAAGGTGGAATCTATACCTCAACGTGAATCTTGTTTGGATGGTAAAATGACCAAAAGACCATTCGGCTCTAAGGGCAATAGGATCGAAGGGGTTCTAGAACTTGTGCATAGTGACGTTTGCGGACCAATGAACATCCAGGCACGAGGAGGGTTTGAGTACTTCGTCACTTTTATTGATGATTACTAAAGATATGGGTATGTGTACCTAATGTACCACAAAAGCAAAACTTTTGACAAGTTCAGGAAGTTTCGGGCTGAAGTAGAAAAGCAAATAGGTAGACCAATAAAGGCACTTCGATCTGATTGAGGTGGTGAATACCTTTTTGATGAGTTTTTGAGACACTTATTAAAGAATGGGATTTTATCCCATTTGATTGCGTCGAGCACTCTGCAGCAAAATTGCATAACGGAGAAAAGAAATAGGAATTTATTAGACATGGCAAGGTCCATGATGAGTTATTCATCATTGCCTTTATCCTTTTAGGGATATTCAATACAAATTGCATGTTATCTTTTGAATAATGTGCCTTCAAAATCAATGCCTAAAACTCCTCACAAGTTATGGACGGGCAAAAAGACATCCTTAAACCATATTCGTATATAGGGATGTCTAGCTCATGTCCTGTTTAAGGATGCAAATAAGTTGAAAGCACGTTCAGAAGTTTGCATATTTGTAGGATTTCCAAAAGGGACTAAAGGGTAATATTTCTATAACCCAAAGGAAAATAAAGTCATGGTTTCAACTAATGTAACTTTCCTTGAAGAGAGTTACATGGACGACTTTAAGCCTCGAAGCAAAATGGTGCTTGAGGAGTTAAGGAGTGATCCAATCATTCTAGCGGTTCTGAATGAAACCATTCCGATTAGTGTAGAAAAACCAAACGAACTCGAACAACAACCTAAGGGGCTTCGGCATCGTGGGAGGATCGGGCATGTTCAATGGTGAGGCCTTTTTGGCTGAACTAGATGAACATGACAGGGATCTTTATACTTACATACAGGCTATGGAGGATGTTAATTTGAAACTCTAGACAGAGGCTATGAACACGGAGATGAAGTCTATGGAGACTAATCAGGTCTAGGAGCTTATAGATGTTTTTGAAGGGGTAAAACCCATAGGGTGTAAGTGGATCTATAAGAGAAAAGAGAAGTAGATGGAAAGGTCAAAACATTTAAGGCTAAACTGATAGCTAAGGGTTACACGCAAAAGAAAGGAATTGATTACAAGAAAACCTTTTCGCCTATGGCCATGCTTAAGTCCATTCAGATTCTTTTGTCTATAGCTGCCGCTTTTGACTACGAGATTTGACAGATAGATGTCAAGACGGCTTTTTTAAATGGCTATCTTAATGAGTCCATTTTTATGGAACAACCAGATGGGTTCAAGGTCAAGGGTCAAGAGGGTAAGATTTGTAAGCTACTAAAGTCAATTTATGAACTTAAGCAAGCTTCTCATTCTTGGAACATAAGATTTGATCAGGTGATCTAGACTTATGGGTTCTCACAAAATGTGGATGAGACATATGTTTACAACACATTAAGGATATGAAGGTGGTTTTTCTACTGCTTTATATAGATGTCATTCTGCTAATTAGCAAAGACATTGGGGCATTATCATCAGTCAAATTATGGTTGACCAAGCAGTTTGACATGAGAGACTTAGGTGAGGCTAATTTTATTCTCGATATCCATATCTTTAGGGATAGGAAGAACAAAATGATAGCTTTGTCTCAAGCCGGCTACATAGATAAAATTCTCAAGAGGTTTACAATGTAGGATTCCAAGAAAGGTGGACAACTATTTAGGTCTGGAATTACTCTTTCTAAGAAAAACTCTCCAAAGTCTAAGGAAGGAAGAGAATGCATGAAGAAGGTGCCTTATGCTTCGACAGTGGGTAGTCTCATGTATGTCATGCTTTGCACACGGCTAGATATCTATTATGCGGTCGGAATTGTAAGTCAATTTCAGGGGAATTTGGGACCAAACCACTGGGTTGCGGTTAAGCATATTTTCAAGTACCTAAGAAGGACTCGAGGGTACATTCTTGTGTATTCGGGTGAGGACTTACCTCCTCTAGGATATACTGACTCGAATTTTCAATCCTGTTACTTTGGGTTTTGTGTTTACTTTGGGCGGTAGTGCCATCAGTTGGTGAAGTGTGAAGCAAGATTGCACTTTAGATTCAACGATGGAGGCCAAGTATGTGGCAACTAGTGATGCTTAGAAAGAAGAAATGTGGCTTCGCAAGTTCCTTGAGGATCTTGAGGTAGTTCTTGGCATGAATAAGACGGTATCGCTGTACTGTGCTAACAATGTGGCGATAGCTAATGCTAAGGAACCAAGATTTCACAAGAAGAGTAAACATATTGATCAGAAGTATAATGTGATAAAGGACTTCGTCGAGAGCGAGCATGTCACGGTATACAAAATCACGTCAAAGGACAATTTAGCTGATCCATTCACAAAGACACTTACTAGGAGAGTCTTCGAGAGGCATGTGAAAGCTATGGGGATGCAAGATTTGTCATATTTACTCACTTAGTGCAAGTGGGAGATTGTTAGACGTGTATGCCCTTAGGAGTAAAACTATAATATATTTTTGGAGACACTTTTATCAATAAAGAATTTATTTATTATTCATATACTAAATGTTGTCCTCTTTACGTTCATATTTGTTGAATGTATGATAAGAAAATAATAGTCTGAGACTATCGGTCTAAACCTTTAAGAATTAGGCATATAATGGACAGATCATGTAGAAGACACGATTCTTAAGGTAACGGTCTAAATCATAAGATCCGTAATGGAGGGAATAAATTTGGGCGCTTTATTCATGTAAAGATTGTTATGTTATCTATATCCCTATTGGGAGATGGTCTGTCTTAGCCATCGGAGGTGGACCTCATGAATAGAAACATTGGCACATTGTCATAGGTGACGATGTGTTGGATCGGGACATAAAGTGAATTGATTTAGATTAATAATTCTGTCTTGACAAATCGATTCACTTTAGACAATCATTTGTATTGTATCTCAATCATGAGATGAATAGTGGGCTGATTGTCTTGACTTGTGTCTTTTGATGTACTAAAGGGTGACACCTACATTTTAATAGTGGTATGCATGCTGGTACATTGGAGGCATGTCTCTTGATAACGTAGACCTGTTATTCATAGATATGGAATCCATAGCTCCTCTTTAGGAGTAGTAATATCCTCTTAGATGCTTTATCCTATAATTGTAAAACTAGAGCGTTCAACCATTTGGACACATAGGTGTAACTGAATGGTATACTGTCTTTAGATGGTAAGTTTTCTGATGGTGAGATAATAGAATGTAAGATAAAAATAATTAAGAAGGTAAGATAGAACTTGTCCTTAAGCCGATTATGGATAATCCTATAGGAATACGATACACTATGATATGTCATGGACACTTAGCTATACGGGCTTCGTAATTCTATATAGTTCGAGAGTGCAGCTCCAAACTTTTAGTGGAGTAGCATTGGAGTTGATAATTATGAAATGTATATCTGGGATATTGGGTTTCATAACTATCGAGAGCTTGAACTATATAGGTCCATCAGGTCCCTTTTGCAAGCTCACAAAATCCTGTAACGATACGGCATGCTTTTCCAATAATTGGTGACTTATATCAGATTTATTAGATTGGTTAAAATTCAGAAGAATCAAATAATTCATGTCTGTTTATTGGTTGAATTAATTTTGTGACAAAGTTAATTCAAGATAAACTTATTGAATTATTGGGATCGAATAATTCTTGTCTGTTTATCAGTTGATTTATTTTTTAATAAATTAAATGAAGATAATCTTGTAGAATTATTAGGAATTCATTTAATTTCCTAGAGATTATCTAGATAAAGATGTTTTAATTAGATCACTTTTCTATTGGGTTATTTGAATTAAAACTGAGACTTTAACTTATAGAATCTCGGGTGAAAATAAAAAATTCGTTGAGATTTTTTTATCGACAGTTCGGCATGTCGATCCTCAAGTTCAGCCTGTCGATGAGGCAAGTTCGACCTGTCAGTTAAGCAGATCGGCTTGCCTATGCACGATAAAAAGATCACGCATTTTCATACGGATCTCATCAGATATTGGTCCGAATTTGGTTCTGATTCAAATTTTGAGGCATTATTTGATAATGATTGACTCCTAGACCCAACCTATATAAAAAGAGAGTGAGTGTCATTATTATTTAGATCAATTGAGAAATTAAGAGTGATACTCTGCAAGTGAGATTCTGAAACTCCTTGAGAGCTCTTGTTCAAAAATCACGAACACCAGCTTTGGGTTCTCTCAATTGGTTGGAAGGAGAGTCACCTGGTGGAAGAGCTATACGTGTGAGCCCACACTCACTCTGATCGTGGATGAAGAATAACAAAGAAGGCTAGTTGGTTGAGGTTCTTCTAGAACGTTACTTCTCTTCACGGATTACGGGAGTTCTTTGGCATTCAAAGTTTAGTAAGATCTGGTTAATTTATGCATACAACATGTCAAACTTGTGTTTTTAGAAAATACTCTGATATAGAATTTTAAAATTTTCGCTGCATACTATTTTTTCAACAGAACTATAATAGTTTAGAGTGTACAACAATATGTTTTTAAGTTAGGAGTGCGTATTTATATATTCAAGTGACATAGTTCATAGGGAAGTTGTAAAATATATTCTAAAAAAAAAGAAATACAAGATATATCAAGAAAATCAATTGTTTAGAGCAAAAAAAAAAAAAAAAAAAACAAAACAAAAGATTCACGTTTTAGAATAATGCATCAGGAAAATATGTGTTTAAAAATCATAAAAATGCAATGGAATTAGGCTTTAAAGGGTGTTTGAGAGAAAAGTTCAAACTGCACGTTATAGCATATTTTTCTTTACACTTATGACTATGAAGTATATAGAGTTCAAAGTAATCTCTCAAACATTTTTTTTTAATTGTTATAAAATACCTGTGACACTATAAACAACAATTTTTTGAGCTTACTTTGTTATACCTGTGAACTACCAAATATTTATGCATGATCATAACTTTCTAACCACTAAATCGTTCTTGGATAGAAATCTGTTGTAGCTTGTTGAAATTAGCTTAAGAGATTGGTTTGTTGGAGAAAAAGCCAAGTAACTAAAACTAATTGACCACAAATATCTATAGTAAATAATATATTTACGGTATTTATGGTAGATAAGATATCTATAGCAAATAATTTAGATAGATTTAACTTTATAAAATATTTTTGAAAATAAATTATTTATTTGATTTGCCATAAATGTTTTAAATATTTTATTTATAAAAAATAGGATATATCTATGGTCTATTGTTGTCCTTTCGAAGATTTTATACTTTACTTGATTTTGGCCGCCCAGATCAAGACTAATGACCTATGTTAGCACTTCGTTTAGGAAGTTTGTTAAAAAACAAGTTAAAGTTTATATAATATAAAATTTTTATACGTTATAATAAAAGTAAAAATTTATTATAATTTAAAATATTTATTTATTGTAATTTTTAAGCTTTAACTCTCACCAAACTCTTCATATACAGTAGTGTGAGAAGACATGTTACCCACTGTAGAGGTAAAACCAGTTTTTTTTGTGTAATTATAAACCAGTTGTCCGACAAGACAGGTGTGCAGCCTGGATCAATAGTTTGTATTAATTCAATTCCCAAGTTAATATTGTTGTCAGCCTCCTATACTTTAACTGCATACAACTTTAGATCACATGTCTATTACTCTATATGGGACCCACTCTTTGTATTAAAAAAAAAGTCTTACCATTTTTTTTGGATGCTAATTTTTTTTCTTTTTTCTGACTTCATGAATGTAAATGACCACTCGATAATGTTAGTTTGTAAATCAACACATTTTGAATTTATTTCCCAAATAAAACCCTTAAAAAATAACACAACAATAAGTTTAAAGCAACTATAATATAAACTCAAATTCAACTTATCACCTAGCACCATCTTTGGTTGCTGTCGCAGGCTAACAGATGTTAAGTTAAAATTTATCAAATTACATAAGTCGTTAAAGTGAAACTTAGTATATGTCAAATAGAACTATCAGGCTATCTTTTTTATTAAAAAACTACTGATCTTTTCCAGCTGTCAACATGAATCGTTGAAGTAGAATATTGAAGTTGTTAGTATGAAATCTACTAGATTATTCTTTTTTTATTTTCAACATAAAACTAATAACCACTTCTGGTTCTAGTTGTCGACCCCGGTGGCAGGATTGGAATTTAGTAGATTCTAGAGTAAACAAATCATCATATTTCTACTTTTCAACAAAAACTATAACTGTCGAAATAGAATCTAACATATGCCAATACAAAATCTAATAGAATATTATTTTTTTCAATTACTGATGTGAGCCGTTTGATTGCCGTTAGAGTAAAATCTTGAAGCGCAACAACCGGCCATCTCATTTGCTGACACAAACTGATTAACTATAGATATTGGAGCAAAAGTTGTAGATTATTTTACTTTTTTTAATTTTCTACCAAAAGCGATGGACTTTCTCTGATCATCTATCGTATTTCTTATTTCCATTTTTTTTTTTTTTTTAATGGCCACCTTCAATCGGCGATTGATCATTTTGTGGGCAAGTTATTTAACTCAAGCGGTTTCCGCAAGGTGGCGTGGATGAGTTGGAGCGTGGGTAAAATTCGTCTGATTCTGACCCAGGAAATAACCAGCCATGTCCTTTTTTTCTAGCACGTGTCGCCATAACTGTACAAGACGCTTACAAGTATAAAAAAGAAAATGAAGCTTTCCAAATTAAAAAAATTCTATAACACAACAAGTGTCCATGACTCAATGTATGTGTAAACAACGGGGTAGTACTTTATAGGCTCATAGTTAACATATCCCTCGTCCAAGAAACAACTGTAATTGAATATTAAATTTAATTCAAAGTGCTTATGGGATTTACTACTTTGAACCTGTTTGTTTTGTGTATGCTTTGTATTCCATAAACTCAAATTCAGATTTAAGTATCAAGAATCCTTTGAATATATTTATTTTCTTCAAAATTTGAATTCTTTGAGTATCAAAAATCTAAAAACTCTTTCAAAATTCGAATCCTTTGAGTATCAAGAATCTAAGTTTTTAGAGTTCTAACATCTCCTAAACTTTTGATACTCGGATATCATTACTATAATAAAAGCTGAAATTCTCTATCCTATATTTGACAAAAAAAATTATAACTTTTTCATTTGATATCCAAATAAGATGATACTTTTTCATTGTGTTCCTAGTGAAGAGATGAATAAATTAAGATCCATATTGCATTTTTTTAAGATAATTAACATTAAGATTTTATTAAATTTGTCAATAAATCAAAAATTATTTTCATTGCCTCTCCAAACACAAATTCTAATTTTATTCCATCATCAGATTAAAACTTAAAATGCATATCCAAGCCTTAATTCAGATAACAATTCAAATCACTAACTCAAATCCTAATTCAAATCACATAACTCAAATCAAATCATTAATTCGAATCCATTTACTAAAGTGATTTCACCAAAAAACCATAACTACGGTATATAGAAATCATTAGAGGTGTTCATGAAATCTGTCAATTTGTTCAATTCATTCAATCTAATCCAATCTGCTAAATTAGTTTGGATTACAAAAAATACTGGTTTGTTTTAAATGGGGATTTTTTCTACTCTAATATGTACAGATTAGATTATGGATTGAGTATATCCTAATCCATATAATTTGTGAAATCTGAACTATATATTGTTAAATATATATACACACAAAAAATTTAATAAATATATAAACTTATACTCATTGGTAGTGTTTGCAAAGTTTATTTTCTTGAAAAAAAAAAAGGTTGGCTCAATTACAAAAAACCAACACTCATGTCTAAAAGTTTATTTAACTTTCTTAAACATTATTTCTTAAACATTAATCTTACTTACTTAGTAAAAAAAATATAAACGGCCCGCTTTTTTGAGCAGTCACTTAACTTTCTTAAATATGAGTCCCTGCTCAAATCAAATCAAACTCTGGATCTGGTACTATTACAGTTACTGAAGGTAACCTCTCGGCGTATAAGGCTCGACCGTCCGGACCAGCTTAATTCCCACCACCAAGTCCACAATTTCAACCTATTCCATCACACATTGCACAGTACTACATGGCCCAGCTGGTTTAGTTATCCCCGCTCATTATCAACAAGCCAATCCTGATGTCTACCCAATAGAGCAACATCAGGCTGCAGCCTACCAACCAGGCACACAAACAAGGTCAGTCCACCCACCTAGTCTGGGACAAAACTATATGGGACCATTGGCTACAGCCTCGTCGTCGAATTTTCCTGCGGATGTTAATGGTGGACCGGCGAGATTTGGAGCCATGCTCGGTTATGCGAACGCAGCAGCGCCAGGGATCCTAGTTCAAAATCACACTGAAAGTTGGAAAACTGGCCTGTTTGATTGCATGGATGATCTAATGAACGGTGATAACTAACATCTCCCTGCATCTTTTAAAAAATTTTGCCCCCTACTTTTGCCTGCTTTTTTATATTAATAATATTTTTTCTATAATCCCTTTATGAGATGTTATAATTGTTATAGTTGATGTGGAAAAATATTATTTTGAATAAGTATAATATACGCACCAGTGGATATAGTGGCCAACTTTGTTATATATCATGTATTAAGATAACGTAGTACATGTACGCAAACCAATTTCAAATAAATTCCACATTTGTGGTCTCCACTGTGTAAAGGATGTGTTATCAAAAGTTCATGCATTAATTTTTATTTTTTGCTAATAAAAACTTAATAGTTGTATTTCTAACATAACAACAACAACAACGATAGATACATACATATACTGTAACACCCAGGATTTAATTAAGTGAGATTAGTGAGTAAATGGTGGATTAGTATGCCATGATATAAATTAAACCTAATTTAACTATTTTGTGATATTTTCAAATTAAAGTTACTTTTGATTATTATTAATTATTTTAAACCACTCTTAATTATTTTTATTTGTATTTGTTATTTTAAATTTTGAAACAAAACAATTTGTTAAATATCCTGTATGTCTCTTTTTGAAAGACCATGAGTTGGAACATGGTTTTCACACTACAAAGCCATATTTTCCCTCTATATATTCCTCTTCCTCTTCTTCCCTCGCTCGCTCTCTCTCCCGCTCTCTCATGCTCTCCCTCTCTCACTCTCTCAGACTCTCTCTCGTTTCTCTCTCTCACTGTCCCTCTCTTTCTCTCCTTCCTCTCATTTTTGATCTAAAAGCAAGGCTCAAGCTTCGATTCTCGATGGATTGGAAGCTCAGGAATGCGTTGGGCAATCATAAACTCGATTTAAAGCTTATATCCAAGGTTAGTTTGTCTATTTTTTTTTCAAATTTTTAAACTTTTTCTAAATTTTCTAAATTTCTTTGAAATGTTGTAATCTAGGTTTTATGAACTTAGAAAACCTTAAATCTAAGTTAGTGGAACTCATAACATTAAGAATTTAGGTTTGGTTTGATGAAAAATGGATTTAAATCAAGTTTTTCTCTTTTTCTCCATTTTTCTTATTTTTAGATTTCTTTAAAAATTTCTATGCAAATCTTGTTTAAACGTGTTTAAGAGTGTTTTATTATGTTTTTTTTTATCATATATGAATGTTTTCTATGCCTGCAAATTGAGAAAAAGGGTTGGAAATGAAGATTTGAGCTCGGGAGGCTATAGCTCGAATCTAGAACTTTCCAAATTTTTCTAGTTCGACAGGCTAGATTCATGAGTCCGACCGGTAGGCTAAACTTGGGAAAGTTCGGTGGGGCGGTCCTGCCTGGCCGGTAGGCTGAACTGTGTAGTTCGGCAGGCCGGCCTAGGGAATTCGGCAGGCCGATCGGCCATAGGAAAAATGGCTTTTTTTTTACTCGTTTTCACTATTTTAAACCTAGATTGAGAATTTAAACTTTATAGTATGATATTATAGACATAAATGGCACAATAGGACACCACAAGATAGCTTAATAGTGTAGCATATCTTAAGCTAGATACTGATGAACTTAGTTTACATTTAAGGTCGTTTATGATTCCGTAGAGTTAACGTATAGCAGATCGGGACCACGGTATTGAGTCACGATGCAGGATATCAAGGCAGGACTTTTACCCCTTTTTTCTTGGTAGCTAGGTTTTTAATTGGTTTTGGCCTCAAAAAGATTCTTTCAAAATGTTTTCAAAAGCATAACAAAAGGGTTTCTAGGCCAAAAAATGATTTCTTATAAAATGATTTCTTACGAATAGTTTCTTACAAGATGATTCTTTCAAAAAAATGATTTTCGAGGAATGATTTATATAAACTTCCTAGTATTTTGATTATTTGTTAAGAAACGAATGATCATAATGAATCGAATAATGAATTTAAATGAGAACACTTGGTAAGATAAGACCTAAATAATGATATAACATCGGGCGCATTACTAATACCACCTAGAATGAAATAATTGAGCATAATGCCATATTCAGAAATCAGGTTGTGTAGCGTACGACTTTGAGGGCAGGTTTCAAAATCTAATTAGGCCACTATGGTGGTGATATTATGGCTTTGCCAACAAACTAATTGACAAAGCATATTTCAGATGATTAGTGTTTTAAAAAGGTAAGAATGAATTAAATATGTCCTATCCATCTTCCTGAATTTTTATAAATTATCTTCAAATATGAAAATTTATGTTTTCTAAACCCTAGTCCTACTGAGCCTTCCTCTCATATTTTCTTTATCTGTTTTTAAAACCTTTCCCCCAGGTGGATTGTAGCCTAGGACCAACAGGGAGGCAATAAGGCAACAAGTGAGTTATAGGAATACTATTTTAGATTATTGCTTTATTTAATTCAAGGCATGTATTATTTTAATTCTATCTCTTGTATTGGACTATGATTGTATTATTTTATTGTTGATACCATGTGTATACACTAATGTGGGTCCGATGGGCCCGGTTTATGTTTAATTATCTTTAATATTTTATTTTATCTTTTACTGTTTAAAAATAATGATAAATGTTTTAGAATATAAATTGATTATTAGGCCGTATAAAAGTACCCTATCATTAGAGTTATCTTTTAAAATGTCTGATTTGTATCTAAAACTATTTGTTTTACATACTTTTTTAAATTATAATAATATTGATTAGATATAAAGTTTAGGAACGTGCATACTAACAAGAATACGCTATTATAGAAGATTTTTTTTTTTTTTTCATTTTATACCTTGCGTTTTGAAGTTATAAAAACCATACTTTTATATCTTGGATTGTATCACATTTAGGAGTAAAAAGAGTAACAATACTTATAAAAGAAATATAGAAAAAAAAAGGGTAAAGTTCAGTGGAGGCGTACATATGAATATTAAATCTTTAGTGAGGTAAAAATGAAAAAAAAAAAAATCATAAATTTTTAAGGGTCAAATTTTATATTCTAAAAAGTTAATATCTGCGGCAGCCCCACTCGTCGCTTTACCCCTTCCACCACTGTCTATATTCCTCATCACGATTGGATAAAAAAAAGTTATAATTAAATACCGGCCGACTAGCAAGCGCAAGGTAAAAGGGCTGCGACTTTTTCTTCCGATCTCAATTTTAATGATTTTTTTTTTCTGTTATCTGTTCATTATAATTAAGTATGAATGCTATTCTTTTGACCTATGGTTGGCGGCCAAGTCGTGCTATTAAAAGTTCCAGTACTTGAAACTATATATATATATATGCGAATTGACTGTACAAATATATCAAAATACGTAAGAGTAGCACAACATGCAAAAAATTCAAATTTAATTTACTCAAGTACTATTTTGCATGTGGATCCTTCTTTATAATTATCAACTTAAAAATGTTATATACTTGTATTTATGCGATGGCGACTGGCTTACTCATAGTATGTTTTCAAACCGTTTAATCTTGTAATTTTTTTTTTATTTTACAGATTTAACAACTGAAAAATACAAATTAATTGCACTATTGATTCCACTAGGTAATTTGAAATGTCACCTTGAACATGATATTGTCAGGCATTATTTTGTGACAGCCTGTGCAACAAGCGGACTTTTCTACGGATTGCTTATGTTCCTCATTGCCACGCCATGCCATGCCTAATGTCATGCACGTATCGCGTTAAGCTGAGGGGCAAGTTTGGGCTGATTGAGACCACAGCACCCGACTGGGTCACTCATTTTTTCTGCGAGTGCTGTGCCATTTGCCAAAAATATAGGGAGCTTCAACGTAGAGGCCTAGACCCTTCTATAGATAATTACAAAAATAATTCACGCAGTAATATTAATATATTATTATCACGAATGTTAAATTACATCAATAGAAGAATGATGCTAAATCGTAATATTACTCTATATTCATTTAATAATGTGTATATACACATACAGACAGACACGAATATATGCGAGTCAAATAAATGACCATCACTAATTTGGTCCAATTACGGGACAATAGGGGGATTTACTAAATGCAATCTTTTAAAACTTTTTTTTTTTTTTTTATAAATGTTACACTGTTTAAGGGTGACACAATTTAATAATTTAATATATAGGATAGTGTGATACAACTTATTAAATGTGACATGAATATATGCATTTTTTGAGAATGTAGCATAATATGTTTTTTTTTTCAAAAAAAAAAAAAAAACAATGAGCTCAAGGCCCATTTAATTCATAGGTTAAAAAGTAAGAGAATATTGTAACAAAAAGTTTAAATTACTATCACGCCCTAAAGTACGGGTGGTAACGTGATAAATTAATTTAGTTAATTAAATCAGATTTTTGATTAAAATCACCAATTAAATGTTTTGGGGTATTTTGAAAAACATGATAGTTTCAAAAAAAAAAACTTCTTAAAACAATTATTGTTATTTTGAAATAGTTAATCATGAAATAGAATATTAAAGACAAATAAACATGAGCTGGGCCCCATCAGACACACATTAGTGCGCACACATGGTATCGACAATAAAACATTACAATCACAGTCCAATATGAGAGATAAAAATTTAAATAATACATGCCTTTATTTAAATAAAGAACTATGAGAGATAAAAATTTAAATAATACATGCCTTTATTTAAATAAAGAACTAACTTAAACAGAATTCCTACAACTCACGAATTTACCCCGTTGCCTCCCAGTCGGTCCTAAGCTGCAATCCACTTAGAGGGAAAGGGTTTTAAAAACAAATAAAGAAATATGAGCGGAAGGCTCAGTAGGACTAAGTTTAGAAAACATTAATTTTAAACATAAATTCTCATATTTAAAAATAATTCACAAAATTTTAGAAAGATGAATAAAACATATCAAATCATCCTTACCTTTAGAATCCCTATTCATCTAGAATTATTTTTTATTATTTGTTCTTTGGCAAAGCCATGGTATCGCCAGCGTAGTGGCCTAACAAGGTTTAGGACCTGTCCCTAAGATCGCTCTCTATACGACCCAATCTCTGAGTATGGCGTCATGCTCTATTATTTCATTGCAAGCAGCATATATATATATATATATAGCGTCCGATACCATGTCATTATTTAGACCTTATCTTACCAAATGTTCTCATTTATATTTATTATTTGATTCATTATGATCAATCGTTTTCTCAACAAATAATGAAAGACACTAAGAAGTTCTTTCTAATCATTCTTTAAAAATCAATTTGAAAGAAATCATTTGGCAAGAATCTTTTTGTGGCCAAAGGCCCTCTTTGAAAATATTTAAAACATTTTGTCATTTATTGAAAACATTTTGAAAGAATCTTTAAGGCCAAAGCCATTTAAAAACCTGGTTACCAAAGAAAGGGGTAGAAGTCCTACCTCCATATTCTACATCATGACTCGACATCACATTCCCGACCCGCTATATGTTAGCTTCACGGAACCACGATCCACCTTAAAAGTAAACTAAATTTCATCAATTTTTAACTTAGAGTATTCTACACTACTATGCCATTTCATAGTGTCTGAGTATGCTTTTTATAGTCAAAATATCATATCATAAGGTCAAGGTCTTCATCTAGGTTTTAAACGGGGAAAATGAATGAAAACAGCAAAATTTCATGAAGTCCAATCGGCTTGCTGAACTTGCCTGTCTAGCCTACTGAACTGTATAGTTCGGCCAACCGGACACATAGCATCAGCCTACTGAATTGGCCGAGGTTCGACCTATCGACCAGATGAGTCCGGCATGCCAAACTCATGAGTCTGGCCTACCGATGCTCACCATCGGCCTACCAAACTGGAAAAACTTAGAGGACCTAAGACTTTTGGCAAAAAGTTCTGTTTCAAGGATTCAAAATAACAAATAAAAATAACTAAAAGTGAGATAAATTTTATAATATGCCACAAAATGTTTAAATTAAGTTTAAGTAATGTGAAGGCATACTTATCCACCATTTACATGCTAATCTTACTTAATTATATTTCAAGGTGTTACAACTCTTCACCCTCTAAAAGAAATTTCGTTCTAGAAATTCAGAAACCAACCTAAAAACAAAATAAATGCGGATATAACTCTTGCATAATCGACTCTAATTCTAAGGTGTCTTATTAGCCCTATGGTGCCTCCACACCATTCTCACTAATGGAATTTCATGGCGTCATAGACTTTCCACTTTCCAATCGATAATCTAGACTGGCACCTCCTAGTAGGTCATGTCTTCCTGAATTTATACATCGAGAGGTGAGACAATCTTGGTTGGCTCGAGTAGACATTTCCAAATCATTGACACATAAAATAGGACATGAACATGAGAGTTTGGGAGGAAGATCAAGGCGACGAGTGGCCATTCCAACACATTCGGTAATTCCAAACCACTCGATGTACCTTAGTGCAAGTTTCCTACTTACACCGAAACGCTAAACTCACTTACATGGTGAAACCTTTAAGAGATTAAAATCTTTCACCACAAATTCTAGAGGTCGGCGTCTCCTATTCACAGAACTATTCCACCTACTCAGAGTAGTTCTCAACCGATCACGGATCACAGCGACTTCCTCGTTGCTATCATAGATCTCATTAGGTCCGAGAATGATCTTGACCTCTAGTTCTGCCCAATACACTAGTGATCAACACGGCTGTCCATAAAGCGCTTCAAATAGTGCCATCTCGATGCTTGCTTGATAACTGTTGTTGCATGCAAACTCTGCCAAATGCCAATATTTCTTCCAATTCTGCCAAAGTCTAAAACACACACTCATAACATACCCTCGAGGATCCGAATAACTCGCTTGGGCTTCCCATTGGCTTGAGGATGAAAAGTTATGCTGAAATCCAAGTCTGTGCCTAAAACTTCCTAAAAGCTCCTCCTATATTTGGCGTCAAATCGAGTATCTTTATCGGGGGTGATGGGCAAAGAAAACTCTACGCAACTTCACTATATCCTTTAGATATGGCTCTCCAAGAACTCGCCTTAAACATGTTGACCTGAAGGGTATAAAATGCATCGATTTCATTAACTTGTCGACCACGACCCAAATCGCATCATGCCTTTGCTTCGTCATTGGCAAACCAGCGAGGAAATCCATCATGACATGTTGCCATTTCCACCCTGGAATGGGAAGAGGCTGAAGCTAACCAGCGAGCTCCTGATGGTTGGCTGCTACCTAGAGACAAGTCACATACTCTTAAACATCTTCTTTCATACCTCTCCACCAGTATTGCCTCTTTAAATTACGATACATTTTCATGCTCCTTGGATGAATAGCGAACTGAGACTTGAGAGCTTCGTCCATCAAAGCCTTCGTCACTCCCTCAATCGCAGACATTGCCAGACGTCCCTTGAGATTACAACGACTCAACTACATGAATCCTCTATTCTTCAAACTACTTCCCATTCTGTATTCACATCTACATCCCTTAAAGATGTTGGTCTCGCCATTGAGTTTGCTTTATCATCTGAACAAGCGCTGCTGAACCCACATAAAACACTGGTACCTAATCAAGGTTTTCATGGTACTACAACATCTCTCTTCTAATCCTCTAGTGCTAGATATGTGTAGATCCCCGAAGACCTCATGCTGAACGCATCTGCAACCACATTGGCCTTACTTGGATGATACTATAGTGAGAAATCATAGTCCCTTATATATTCCATCTATCTCCATTACCTCAAATTCAAATCCCTCTGGGTGAACAAATACTTTAAGCTCCTGTTATTCAGGAAAACCTAAAATATCGCTTCAACAAGTAGCATCTCTAGATCCCCAAAGCGTGAATCACTACGGCAAGCTCTAAATTATGTGTAGGGTAGTCCTACTCGTGAGGCCTCAACTATCATGATCCATAAACCATAACTCGTCCACGCCGCATCAACACACATCCGAGTTCTCGTCCTACTATATTAGTGTACACCTCATAAAACTTGTCACTACTCGACATAGTCAATACAAAGGTGGTAGTCACATTCCTCATCCTATTCAAACCTGATATTTTTCTTCCCAATCAATCGCATCAATGGAGCCGCTATCTGAGAGAAATCCTACACGAACTTCTTATAGTACCTAGCAAGTCCTAAAAACCTATGAAGCTCGGCCATGATTCAGTCATTCCTACTGCACTATACCCTCAATCTTGGACGAATCTATTGGGATACCTTGCTCAAAGATGATATGCCCCAAAAACTTAACCGTGTTGGCATGCAACTGATGCTATCTGAATCATAGATCTATCTTCAAGAAATATCGGGAACCTCCTAACCAACCAGACAATCCATCAATCCTAGGTAGTGGATACTTGTTCTTCATGGTGACTTGATTTAGCTATCGAAAATCAATACACAACCTGAGCACACCATCATGTCTGTTGGCAAGCAAAACTGGTGCATCCCATGGTATCCTAAATATGCCCTTTATTCGCAAGTTTCTAAAGCTATTTCTTTAATTCCTTCATTTCTATAGGCGTCAATCGATACGGTGCTACAAAAACCGAAGCGATCCCTAGGAATAACTCGATGCCAAACTCAATCTCCTAATGCGATGGTAATTTAAGTAACTCATTGGGGAAGACATCATCGAACTCATTAGCCACCGGTAGTGTTGCATGTCTCCTTGCGACATTAGACTCTTCTTCTAAATTCTAAAGAAGTATATACATATAGCACGCTTAGTTTCTTCGTCTTCTTAGACACGTCTTCATGAGTCGATCACTCATTACTCGATCATTACCACCCTGGTAAATGATCATCGTTCCCCTATCGATCACTAGGATTACCTCTTTAAGGTGACAATCTATAGTTTCATTATACCTGAACAATCGGTCCATTCCTAAGGTTACATCGTAAGTACTCATGGGGATTATAATCAAATTACTTTCCTAAGTTTCACTCCTAATCATTATTTTACAAGATTTACATATACAGTTCACATACACTCGCCTTATAGGTGAGGTAATTACTAAAGGCTCATCAAATTTTTCTATTTCTAATCCCAAGGCATGTACGAAAGGACTCGAAATGAGAGAATAAGTGACACCAATATCAAATAGAACCTGAACTAAAGACTGAGAAACCAAAACCGTACCATCAACTCTCAAGTAGCTGGTTTGAGCATCCAAACTCCCTAAAGTTATGGTGTGAACTCGAATTGGAGCCTTTCCTTTTTCCTCTACTAGCGCTGCTACATCTTGGGTTCATCAACGATACTGCTACGGAGAAAACTAATGAAGCTAAAGCTAAAGAAGTTGTTGAGGTAGAGGTGAGGACTAAGGT
Source organism: Artocarpus hirsutus (assembly GCA_946598075.1). NCBI lineage: Eukaryota > Viridiplantae > Streptophyta > Magnoliopsida > Rosales > Moraceae > Artocarpus > Artocarpus hirsutus. Next base: position 25,337 of record CAMOHE010051522.1, read on the forward strand.
TGAGGTTAACGGGTTGTACTCTCTCCTATCCAAGATCCTTATTGCACATTCCTTGCTGGGTAGCTCCTCTCAATGCGTCCTGTTGCTACCTCTCCTATTACTCTTCTAGGGCCCGACTGATGTTCTCGTTCTATCTTCGCAAGAAAGAATGAAATCTCTTCTTACTGACAAAGCTGACGGCTCTAAGTCACCAAAATTCTAGAATCATAAGACCAATAGTTGTCGTCGGATGTATGTCTTAAGCCCTTCCTGAAACTTAATACAGTCTTCACGCTCAAAAGCCACGACGAATGGAACAAACTTGGCCAACTCATCAAACTTTATCTCGTATTTCTAAACCTTCTTGTTACTTATTCCAATTAGTAGAATTCGACGATCCTTCAATCTTTGCATCCTTACAGAAATAACACTCATGGAACAATTCCTTGAATCTTTCCCCGTCGATATTCCTATCATTCTCTAGATTCTTTGCTTGCTTTACTAGGTGTTAGCACAGCCTGCCAGCTTGTAAGCTGCAAATTTCACTTGATACATTACTGGGTCTAACTGATATTCAGCCTCCTGTGGACCCCTATTTCTATCGAAAGTTGGGATAGACGCACGCCGAAGCTCCATAAAGCACTTATGCTAGTGATTCGCCCAAAAATTGCCAGGTCTGGCTTGTGACGACCCGCCTCTTCAGCCAGTCATTTTACTTTCTTAAACATCATTCTTAAACAGTAATCTTACTTACTTAGTAAGAAAAATACTGAATTAAATTTTTTTTCTTTAAACATTCTTTAAAACGTACTTAAAAATTATTACGACCTCTGTTGCCATTTAAGTTGAGACCTCGCTCAACACTTGCCTTTAAAACCATTTTAAATCGTTTCTTAAAACTTAATAAGACACGTTAACTAAATCGTAACTTAAAATTTAACTCTATGATAATATAAAACATTTTGTAAAATATATCATAAAACTTTAAAAACATTTCTTAAAACTGTGATTTTCTTAAAACTTTGAAAATACTATATTAAATAGTGGAAAATCTTTTTTATGTGTAGCAGAAGCAAACTGTGGTGGTATCCATATCTAAATCTTCGCATCTTCGCATCTATCCTCTGTAGCACCTAGCTCTTCTAGCAACTACTGGTCACCCATAGAACTACCTACATTTCAAACAAAATCTCACAAATCATTTCAACATGCTTTAAAAAATTTTCTCATAAAAACCTTTCTCTTAAAACACTTTTCATAAACATTTTTGAAAACATCTTTCATAAACGTTTTTCATAAAACATTTCTTGAACGTTTTTTGTAAAACATCATTTATAAACCTTTTCTTGTAACCATGAAAATGTTTTCATAAACACTTAACATAAAACATTTTTCAGAATGTTTTTCATAAGCATTTAACGTAAATACTTTATAATAAGGAATACAAGAAAATTCATAAAGCATGATTCCAATTATGCTCAATTATGAACTTTCAATTACGTATGTTTTATGAACATTCTTTTCTTACTTTAAATATCTATCTTTATTCCTTAACTATCCTTATCTTACTTTAACTTTCTATCATTATTCCTTAACTTTTCTTATCTTACTTTAGTGCTTGTACTAACATCATGAAGTATGAGATCATGAACATGATGCTTCCCTTGTGAAAGACTTGAGACCATTGAATATCAAGGTCATGTACCTCACATCTAGGAGGTCAAACTTTAACTTCACTTGTATGCCTCACATCAAGGAGGTTGGTACAAAACTTTCTTTTTATCTTTACTTCATCTTCTTATTAACTTTAGTGAGCATAACAATGCTATCACATTATATGCAAACACCTTTGCAAATCATATTTTATACTCTAAAACCTATTGCATAACAAATGCAACTTATTGAATAACAAATGCAACGTAAAACGCAAACATATTTTGCAAATCATTACTTTTATTCTGAAATTTATTGCATAATAAATACTTATTGCATAACAAATGCATCATAAAACCTATAGCTTAAACTATAAAACATTATGCATTATCAAAATGCAAAACATACTTTAAATACTTTGAAAATCATAACTTGAATTTTTAAAAACATTATGCATATCAATATGCAAATAGACTTTAAACATAATAGTTGCGAATTCATTGCAAATCTTCTTTTGTACTTTAAAACTTTTTGGATAATAAATACAAACTTACTTTAAAAGAAACTTGCATAATAACTGCAAACTCAATTATAAACATATACAAAAATATTTAAAAATCATTTACTTCATGCTGTAGGTGAAGTTTGAAACTTACTCGAACTATGCTCTAGCGTTCTCTATTCCGTTCTTTTTCCTGTTGTTAGTCGGCCTCTGTGTCCTAATCAAACGACAGCCGACTCATCAATTAACTTTTTTTATCAATCTACTCGATTGATAATAAAACGTAAATATTAAACATTCATTTCCTCTTAACTTAACTTAGTACCCTATTGGTTTACTTTCTTTACTTAACTTTATAAACCATCGGTTTACCTTTCCTTCACTTAGCTTTGTAACCCACCAGGGTTAGTTTTCCTTTTAACCTTGTAACCCACCGCATTACCTTTCTTTCTTTACTTGACTTTGTAACCTACCGGGTTGCGTTTATTCTTAAGCGTCCCTTAATTAAATTTCATGTCTCACTGGCAATTTCATTACTTAACGTATTACAGAACATTTTCCGTTTAAGAACGTTTTGCTAATTAGAATGTTTCACTTTGTTCTAGCCGTTTCCTTGATAATGACGATTTTAGCCTTGGTGGGTTTTTTGTCAATTTTCGTAACTTTATAAAGCTCATTGCTTAACTTTATTGTTCTATTACCTACATATTACGAAAAAATTCTCGCTAAGGAGCATTTTACCGATATTGAGCATTTCGAGTTCATTTTGACCATTTTCACAAAATGACCATTTTGCCCTTAATCTCTTTTTCTTTCATTCTTTCCTTGCCTAAACTTTAATTTCTTAAAAACTTAGCATCTATGATACTTACTGCCTACAGCAGTATAGAAAACCAACGTTCTCTAGTGAAAACTCAGTTTTCACATAATTTTACAGTTTTAGTCTAAAACATAAATATATTTACATTTTTACCCCCGAAACCAAAAATAATCTTTTTAAACCATTAGTCCCTATTTTTCAAGAGGATCAAATTTTCTTAAAGTACCTTACCCAAATTCCTCTTGTTAAAGGACGTTTTTGCCCCTTAAAGATTTTTTTCCCAACTTTAACAAATTTTATAAAATTCATAACTCCTAAACCGAGTAAAATTTTAAGAAACTGTTCATGCTATCCTAACAGTTTTGATGCGTTCTTCAACTTTTGTGTTTTAATTTTCTTGAAATTCCATCATTTAGAGGGTCTTTTTGGTTGATTTTTAAATCTTTTAAGAATATCCTTTTTCTTTGTAATTTAGTCCCTTTTGAAATTTCACAAAAACTATTACTTTCTTCTTTCCATCATCATCACCATCAACATATAACTTAAAATAACCATGCCATAATGTCCATTTACATGCCATAGACCAAAATCATTTCATCAAACATATAATATGCATAAACCATAAACTTTAACTTAACTTCAAGGACTAGAATTTTACCTAATCCTTGCTAGGGGCTTGTTCTTCCTTTTTATTGCTTGAAATCCTTCAAACTCCCCTTGACATCAAACCCATACCTCATCATAAAAATTTCACCAAAACTTCAACAAAAAACCATAAAAAACTTAGAGTATAGTTTGGATTTTACCTTAAAAATTGATGGAACCTCTTGATCTTTAATTCTTGAAACTTGAGTGGGACAAATATGCCAAGATTTAAGCTTGAAAATTTTTTGAAGGAACCCACCTATGGCTGCCGTGGGTGATGGAGGAAGAAATAAGCTTCTTCCTGTCTTCCTTTCTTTCTTTCTTTCTTTTCTTTCCTTCCTTTCCTTCTTTCATGTTTCTTTCCCTTCTTTTTTTTTCTTCCACCGTGGGACCAAATGGTCTCTTATACCATTAATGTATTCACACTTTTTTTTCTTTTCTTTTTTTTTTTAATAAAAAGGTGATAAGTCACTTGGTAATCAATTAGGTTACTTTGGGTGGCCAAATGTGATTAGGCCATATTTCATGGTGTGGTGGCCCAATTAAAATCCATTAAGTGTCCATCAACTTTTTACGCAGTCTAAGTTTATATTGACAATATTTTTCCTATACTGTAGGTATTCTTTTCCATACAGTTCATGAGGTCCCATAACCTCCTACACTTATTTCCATCTATCACATAATGAAATTTCAATATTATCTAGCTTTGTTCAGTCCAAATTTATACTGACAATATTTTTCTTATACTGTTGGTACATTCTCTATACTGTTATAGTATTCTTTATTCATCCATATTCTCCAAATAGTATTATTCATATACTACTTTAACTTAAACAGTCTAATTTCTATACTGCATGACCTTAAACAGTCTAATTCTTACACTATGTTACTTTTACAGTGTAATTTTTATACTGCATAACTTTATCAATGTACTTTCTTCCACTGTATTATTCTAATACTGTATAATTTTTCATATTATTATACAGCATTTTCTCCTTAAACTATATTTTTATTTTATATAATTCTTAACTTATTGCATTTTTAATGTAGTAAAAATGCACAGGTGTTACATGGCTGTCGTTGCTATCTACCAAAAAGCGGGAAATTTAGCTCCTATTTTACTTCCCTTATTCGTGAGACTCACTTCAGCCATAGCTAGATGACGCCTAGGTGCCATTCTCTCAATTCTAAAACAAAATTGGACAATTAGAGGCTTTTTACTGTCGTACCTATGTGTGCATGATTCCTAAGGGTCATAACCTGGGGCTTTGATACCATTCTGTCATGTCCCGAAGTACAGGTAATGACGTGGTGAATTAATTAAATTAATCAAACTAGATTTTTTATTATAATCATCAATTAAATGTTTTGAGGTATTTTTAAATACATGATAGTTTTTTTAAAAAAAAACTTCTCAAAACAATTATTGTTATTTTGAAATAGTTAATCATGAAATAAAATATTGAAGATAGATAAACATGAACCAGGCCCCATCGACCCACATTAGTGCACACACATGGTATCGACAATAAAACATTACAATACAATCCAATACAAGAGATAAAAGTTTAAATAATACATGCCTTAATTTAAATAAAGAACTAACCTAAATAGAATTCCTACAACTCACGAATTTACCTTGTTGCCCCCCGGTCAGTCCTAAGCTGTAATCCACCTAGAGAGAAAGGGTTTTAAAAACAAATAAAGAAATATGAGTAGAAGGTTCAGTAGAACTAGGTTTAGAAAACATTAATTCTAAACATAAATTCTTATATTTGAAATAATTCACAAAATTTCAAAAAGATGAATAAAACATATTAAATTCATCCTTACCTTTAGAATCCCTATTCATCTGAAATTATCCTTTATTATTTGTTCTTTGGCAAAGCTATAGTATCACTACCATAATGGCCTAACTAGGCTTCGGGACCTGCCCTAAGGTCGCTCTCTACATGACCCAACCTCTGAGTATGGCGTCATACTCTATTATTTCATCCCGGGCGGTGTATATATATATAAGTCCGGTACCATGTTATTATTTAGGTCTTATCTTACCAAATGTTCTCATTTATATTTATTATTTGATTCATTACGATCAATCGTTTTCTCAACAAATAATGAAAAACACTAAGAAGTTCTTTCTAATCATTCTTTAAAAATCAATTTGAAAGAAATTATTTGGCAAGAAATCTTTTTGTGGCCAAAGATCCCCTTTGAAAATATTTAAAACATTTTGTCATTTATTGAAAATATTTTGAAAGAATCTTTAATGCCAAAACCATTTAAAAACTTGGCTATCAAAGAAAGGGGTAGAAGTCCTACCTTGATAATCTGCACCATGACTCGACACCGTAGTCCTGACTTGCTATACGTTAGCTCCATGGAACCATAATCCACCTTAAAAGTAAACTAAACTTCATCAATTTCTAACTTAGAGTATTCTACGTTACTATGTTATTTCATGGTGTCTGAGTATGCCTTTTATAGTCAAAATATCATATCATAGGGTCAAGGTCTTCATCTAGGTTTTAAACGGTGAAAATGAATGAAAATAGCAAAATTTCATGAAGTCCGATTGGCTTGCTGAACTTCCCTGTCTGGCCTGCCGAACTGCATAGTTCGGCCTACCAGACGCATAGCATCGGCTTGCTGAATTGGCCGAGGTTTGGCCTATCGACTAGATGACTCCGGCGTGCCGAACTCATGAGTCCGGCCTACCGATGCTCACCATGGCCTACCGAACTGGAAAAACTTGGAGGACTTGAGACTTTGAGTCTCGGCCTCCCCGAACCCAAAATCTCAATCCAAACCTATTTTCTCAATTCTCAAGTATGGGTAGTGTTCATAAATGCTAGAAAAACATACTAGAACACTTTTAAACAATGTTAAACAAGATTTACACTAAGATTTTTGAATAAATCCAAAAATGGAGAAAAAAGAAAAAATGTGATTTAATCCCATTTTAGTGAAATCAAACCTCGATTCTAGATTATTTGGGTTCTATTAACTTAGATTGAAGGTTTCTTAAGTTCTAGAAACTCAAATTTCAACACACAAAGAAATTTAGAGGATTTGGGAAAAAGTTTGAAAATTTGAAAAATAGGGCAACTAACCTTGAATCCGAGCTTGAATCGAGTTTGAGGTAGCTTTAATGCGTCCCAAGGCCTCCAATTGAGTTGAGATTTGAAACTTGAACTCGAAAATTTTGAAAAAAAAATTCGAGAGGGAAAAGAGAGAGATAGATGGGGAGAGAAAGAGGGAATAAGAGAGAAAGGGAGAGCCTGAGAGAGAATGAACAAGTGAGGAGAGGGAAAGTGGAATAAATAGAGAAAATGGTGGTTTTGCGGAGCAAAAACTATGTTCCAACACATAGTTTTTCAAAGGACATATTAGACATTTGGCAAAAAGTTATTTTTCTAGGACTCAAAATAACAAATAAAAATAACTAAAAGTGAGATAAATTTTAAAATATACCACAAAATGTTTAAATTAAGTTTAAATCACGTTAAGGCATATTAATCCATCATTTACATGCTAACCTTAGTTAATTAAATTTCAGGGTGTTACAATTATAGTTCAAACTCAAAAGCAAACCAAGGATTAATTATTGACTGAACTAATACTACAAAATTTGGTAGGGAGGAAAATAGAATAGGGAAGAGAGATATATAACATTGGTGAGGGAAATGAAGATGGAGGAAGTTGATTTCATTTCCACTTTTTGAGGGAAGAAATGACTTCTTTTATAGTCTTAGAAAATTGTGATTAAAAAAACCAAGGACAAAAAAATTAGGATTCATCCAAATTAAAAGTGATCAAAGCGCGGTTTGTAAAAATAATGAATCATTTTCCCAATTTGTTGCTTCCCTTAATACGTCCTATTCTTTTTGATACTCCATTTGAACTTCTTTAGGTTTATTTTGCGCAATGTACAGACTATATAGTAGCGGGCGGATTATTTATTTTCGGAAAAAAGAAAAAAAAAACAAAGAGCAAAAGCAGTTTTCAATAACGTACCAAATAATCATATTTAATTAGTTGGGTTTCTCTCTTTTCAAAATTTACAGGATGGCAAGGTAATGTTGCAATAATTCAGGCTGGATTGCGCCAGCAACAAGTTAATGTGACACCGCCAATTAATCAGAGAATGATGCTTGATTCGTTAAAAAGTTGATCAAGATTTTAATATGTTTCCCTGTTGGAAAGACAGATATATGATCTAGTAACTTCGTTCCATAACTCATATATTGGAAAGACAAATTGTAATTAACAACCATCCGGTTATGAGCAGAATAAAATTTCAGTAAATGGCTTGCCAGTGAATGAACTGGAAGCAATACATGCTTGTGTGGACAAATCAGCTATCAAATTTTTAGTGTTCTAATTGATATCTAACCAACCAAATCTTGTCATGTCATTTAATAAACTTAAATATTAAAGCATCAAAAAGCCAGATAAATTGCATTTTTGTTATGCCCTAGTTTTTACAAAATAAGGTCAACCCTTGACGTCATCAAGATAAAAGCTAAATGCTGAAATCTACACTTTTCTTTTAACACATTTAAGTGACTTTAATAACATAGGGAAAGAATGAGATGACGGTTGAATAAGAAAAAATTCATTTGAAACATCAGAGTAACACCATGTCCCTGCTTTACGGGTGAGCAAGGCCGTGTTGTTCTTGCTCATCATATGAGCAAGGCCATGCCCTCCTCACATGAGAGCAACACTGTGTTCCCGCTCAACATACTAGCAAGGCCAAACCCTTCTCAACATGAGAACGACACCATGTTCCTACTCAACATGTCAGCAATGGCATGTCGTCCCAGCTCAACACGTGAGCAAGGCCAAACTCTCTCAATTTGAGAGCCATTGTCAAGAATGTCAATGTAACAACTGTTGTTTCCTTTAACTGATGATATGTAATATTTAATGATTTTATACATCAATATAAATAAAATTATGACTTTGAAGCACATCTTCTGTGATAATTCTAGTATGATATTTATGATGGTGAAATTTATTATGAACTAAAAATTTATTTTATAGTAGATGGACTAGGGAAATTCCAATGATGTAAAATGTCTAATATATGATTATTATGTTTTGTTTGTAAATTGTTTGTTTTGGTGATCTATATGGATTTTTATTATTTGAATATGATATTTTAGTTCTTAAAAATTTTCGAAATTGATTTAGGAATTTTTGGATTTTTTAAAAAAGATTTTATTGTAGCTGTGAATAGTGCAAAAATACATCACTGTAGTTGTGAATAGTAAAATGAAATAAGATGCTAAAAACAACGCCACTATAGCATCATCTCCTTCGTGCATGTTATTGTAGCACTTGAGTTTTTGAAAAGTTTTTCACCATTTCTTTCACTTTTTTATGCTTCAAATCACTCTAAAACTTACCTAAACTCTTCTTAATCACTTTTAAACTATCTAGAACATTGTTTATAACATTGAAGAATATCTTTTTTTAAACACACTATAAACAAACTCTTTTCCCCGACAACGCCACCCATGCACACGCTCTCCTCCATCATCTACATTTTGTCTTCACTTCCTTTTCCAGCTAAGAGTGCTACAAGACCATAGCTTATGGTCCACAAAGCATATAAACAACTATTGAAAAAATAATACGTAGCGAAATTTTAAAAATTTTTATATCAGAGTATTTTCTAAAATACAAGTTTGATACGCTATATGTATAAATTAATCAGATCTTACTAAGCTTGTATTCGTCGAAAAGCTCCCGAAATCCGTGTAGAGAAGTAACGTTTCAAAAGAGCCTTAACCAACTGGTCTTCTTTGCTATTCTCTATCCACGATCGGAGTGAGTGTGGGCTCACACAGACAGCTCTTCCACTAGCTGACTCTCCTTCCAACCAATTGAGAGAATCTAAAGCTAGTGTTCGTGATTTGTGAACAAGAGCTCTCAAGGAGATTCAAAATCTCACCAGCAGAGTTTCACTCTTAATTTCTCAATTGATCTAAATAACTTATGAGACTCACTCCCTATTTATAGAGGTTGGGTCTAGGGTCAGTCCTTATCAGATAAGGTTTCAAAAATTCGAATCAGAATAAAATTCGGATCAATATCGGATGAAATTCGTGTAAAAATGCGTTATTTTTATTTCGCTCATAGGTAGGCCGATCTGTCTAATAGGCGAGCCAAACTTGCCCCATCGGCAGGCCGAACTTTAGGATCGGCATGCCAAACTGTCGAAAAAAAATCTCAGCGAATCTTTTATTTTTCACCCGAGATTCTATAGGATAAAGCCTTAGTTTCAATTCAAATCACCCAATAAAGAAGTTATCTAATTAAATCAACTTTATCTAGATAATCTCTAGGAGAATAAATAGATTCCTAATAATTCTACAAGTTTATCTTAATTTAATTTATCCAAAATTAGATCAACTGATAAACAGACAAGAATTATCTGATCCTAATAATTCAACAAGTTTATCTTGAATTAATTTTGTTATAAAATTAATTCAACCGATAAACAAACATGAATTATTTGATTCTTCCAAATTTTAACCAATTCAATAAATCTAACATAAATCACCAATTATTAAAAAAGCACGCCGTATTGTTACAGGATTTTGAGAGCTAGCAAAGGGGACCAAATGGACCTATATAGTTCAAGCTCCCGATAATTATGAAACCCAATATCCCAGATACATATTTCATAATTATCAACTCCAATGCTACTCCACTAAAGCTTGGACCTGCACTCTTGAACTCTATAGAATTACGAAGCCTGTATAGCTAAGTCTCCATACATATCATAGTGCATCATATCCCTATAGGATTATCCATAATCGGCTTAAGGACAAGTTCTGTCTTACCTTCCCGATTATTTTTATCCTCCATTCCATTATTTCACCATCGAAAAACTTACCATCTAAAGACGGTATACTATTCGGTTACACCTATGTATCCAAATGGTTGAGCGCTCAAGTTTTCTAATTAGAAGATAACGCATATAAGAGGATATCACTACTCCTAAAGAGGAGCTATGGATTCCATATCTATGAATAATAGGTCTACGCTATCAAGAGTCATGCCTCCAACGTACCGGCATGCATACCACTATTAAAATGTGGGTGTCCTCCTTTGGTACATCAAAAGACACAAGTCAAGACAATGAGCCCACTATTCATCTCAGGATTAAGATACAATACAAATGATTGTCTAAAGTGAATCGATTTGCCAAGACAAAATTATTAATCCAAATTAATTCACTTTATGTCCTGATCTAACACATCGTCACCTATGACAATGTGCCAATGTTTCTATTCACGGAGTCCACCTGCGATGGCCAAGACAAACCATCTCCCAACAGGGATATAGACAACATAACAATCTTTACATGAATAAAGTGCCCAATTTTATTCCCTCGATTGCGGATCTAATGATTTAGATCGTCACTTTAGGAATCGTGTCTTCTGCATATTCTATTCATCATATGCCCAATTCTTAAAGGTTTAGACCGACAGTCTCAGACTATTGTTTGTTTATCATACATTCACAAATATGAACGTAAAGAGGACAAGATTTGGTATATAAATAATCAATGAATTCTTTATTGATAAAAATGTCTCCAAAAATATATTACATATTACTCCTTAGGGCATACATGTCTAACAATCTCCCACTAGCACTAAGTGAGTAAATATGACAAATCTCACATCCCTATAGCTCCACATGCCTCTCGAAGACTCTCTCAAAAAGTGTCTTCATGAATGGATAAGCTAAATTGTCCTCTGACGTGATTTTGCACACCATGACATGCCCGCCCTCAATGAAGTCCTTTATCACATGATATTTTTTATCAATATGCTTACTCTTCTTGTGAAATCTCAGTTCCTTAGCATTAGCTACTGTTGCATTGTTATCATAGTACAGTGATACCATCTTATCCATACTAAGAACTACCTCAAGATCCCCAAGAAACTTGCGGAGCCACACTGCTTCTTTCGAAGCATCACTAGTTGCCACATACTCGACCTCCATCGTTGAATCCAAAGTGCAATCTTGTTTCACACTTCTCCAACTGATGGCACCACCACCCAAAGTAAACACAAACCCAAAAGTCAATCTTCTAGAATCTAGACAGGATTGAAAATCTGAGCTAGTATATCCTAGAGGAGTTAAGTCCTCACCTGAATACACAAGCATATACCCTTGAGTCCTTCTCAGGTACTTGAAAATATGCTTGACCGTAACCCAGTGGTTAGGTCCTAGATCCACCTAAAATTGACTTACAATCCTGACCGTAGGTCGTGTGCAAAGCATGGCGCACATGAGACTACCCACTGCTGAAGCATAAGGCACCTTCTTCATGTGTTTTCTTTCTTCATCAGACTTTGGAGAGTCTTTGTTAGAAAGAGTAATTCTAGACCTATATGGTTGCCCACCTTTCTTGGAATCCTGCATTGCATACCTCTTGAGAATTTTATCTATGTAGCTGGCTTGTGACAAAGCTATCATTTTGTTCTTCCTATCCCGAAAGATCTAGATACCTAGAACAAAATTAGCCTTACCCAAGTCCTTTATGTCAAATTGCTTAGTCAACCATAATTTGACTGATGACAATGTCCCAATGTCATTGCCAATTAACAGAATGTCACCTACATAAAGTAGTAGAAAAACCACCCTCCATCCTAAATGTGTTTGTAAACACATGGCTCATCCACATTTTGTGAGAACCCATAAGTCTTGATTACTTGATCAAATCTTATGTTCCAAGAATAAGAAGCCTGCTTAAGTCCATAAATTGACTTTAGCAACTTACTAACATTACCCTCTTGACCCTTGACCTTGAACCCATCTGGTTGTTCCATATAAATGGACTCATCAAGATAGCCAATAAGAAAAGCCATCTTGACATCTATCTGCTAAATCTCATAGTCGAGAGCAGCAGCTATGGACAAGAAAATCCGGATGGACTTAAGCATGGCTACAGGCGAAAAAGTTTCCTCGTAATCTATTCCTTCCTTTTGCGTATAACCCTTAGCTACCAGTCTTGTCTTAAAGGTTTCGACCTTTCCATCCATTCCTCTTTTCCTCTTGTAGATCCACTTGCACCTTATGTGTTTTACCCCTTTGGGAAGATCCACAAGCTTCTAGACCTGATTAGTCTCTATAGACTTCATCTCTGTATTCATGGCCTCTGTCTAGAGTTTCGAATCAGCATCCACCATAGCCTCTGCATAAGTATAAGGATCCCTGTCATGTTCATTTGGTTCAACTAAGAACGCCTCACCATTGAACATATACCTTTCGGGTTGACACCCGATCCTCCCATTACGCCGAAGCCCCTTAGGTTGTTGTTTAGGTTCGTTTGGTTTTTCTACACTAATCGAAAAGGTTTCATTCGAAACCTTCAGAGTGATTGGATCACTGCTTAATTCCTCAAGCACCACTTTTCTTATATGCTTAAAGTCGTCCATGTAACTCTCCTCAAGGAAAGTTGCATTAGTTGAAACCACGACTTTATTTTCCTTTGGGTTATAGAAATAACCCCCTTTAGTCCCTTTTGGATATCCTACAAACACGCAAACTTCCAAACGTGCTTCCAACTTATTCGCATCCTTAAACAAGAAATGAACCGGACATCCCTATATGCGAATATGGTTTAAGGATATCTTCCTGCCCGTCCACAAGTCGTGAGGAGTTTTAGGGATCGATTTTGAAGGCACATTGTTCAAAAGATAACATGCGATTTGTAGTGCATATCCCTAAAAGGATAAAGGCAATGATGAATAACTCATCATGGACCTAACCATGTCCAATAAAGTCCTATTCCTTCTCTCCACTATGCCATTCTGCTGCGGAGTGCCCGGCGCAGTCAAATGGGATAAATTCCGTTCTTTAATAAGTGTTCTAGAAACTCATCAGAAAGGTATTCTCCACCTCGATCTGATCGAAATGCCTTAATGGGTTTACTCAATTGTTTTTCCACTTCAGCCCGAAACTCCCTGAACTTGTCAAAAGTTTCACTTTTGTAGTGCATCAGGTACACATACCCATACCTTGAGTAATCGTCAATAAAAGTGACGAAGTACTCATACCCTCTTAGTGCCTGGATGTTCATCATCCTGCAAACATCACTATGCACAAGTTCTAGAACCCCTTTGGCCCTATTGTTCTTAGACTCAAATGGTCTTTTGGTCATTTTACCCTCCGAACAAGATTCACATTGAGGTATAGATTCCACCTTCAAGTAACTTAAAGGTCCATCCCTTACCAGCCTTTGAATCCTATTCAGGTTAATATGACCAAGGCACAAATGCCAAAGATAAGTCTTATTAGAGTGAGAAGTTTTAAGTCTTTTAGAGTTATTTTCATTTATCGCAGCATTAAGCAGTAAGTCCATCTTAAATTTGATAAAAGATAGATTATTTTGCATCCATCCAGAACAGATAAAAGATTTATTTTTATGAATCAACACTTTATTATTAAAAGAAACCAAATAGGAGTCTTTAAATAAACAAAATATAGAATTTAAATTCCTTTTAAATTTAGGAACATAAAAACAATCTTACAAAATTAAATTCCTATAATTATCAAAATGAAGATGGACGTCTCCCACTGCTTCCGCAGAGACCAAGGATCCATCGCCCATCTGAAGCATGAAGTCTTCATGAAGTAGACTTCTCGTTTCTTTAAACCCCTATAGAGAAACACAAACATGATTAGTTGTACTGGAATCTATGACCCAAATGTCACTGGATTCCTCAACCAAACAAGTTTTTAAATACAGAAGATCACACCTACCTCCTTGGGAAAGGAAGTCCTTGCAATGCTTCTTTATGTGTCTGACCTTCCTATAGAAGAATGACTTAAGCTTCTTTGGGTTCTTCTTCTTCTTCTTCTTACTCTTGTTGTTAGCAAGAACAGAAGACTTCCCATTTTTGGCCCATTGTTTCTTTCCATTCCTAGAGTTAGGATTGGAACTAGAAGCAACTACCATGTTAGCCTCGCCACTAGTAGGAGACTCCCTGATCAGCAGTTCAAACTCCTATAACTGCTTCATTAATTCTATTAAGGTCATATCTCATCTATTGCACAAATTAAAAGTAGCTCTAAACGGAATAAACTCCTTAGACAGAGTCTCAAAGACCATAGTCATCTAAGTTTTAGCATCGATGTTAGCTCCATTGGTTTGAGCCTCAGCGAGGTAACCCATAACCAATATCATGTGCTCCTTTACAAATGCCCTAGCCTCTGCTTACAATTTAAGAGTTTTCGAAGCGCCCCTTGCCACTTTGTTTTGGCCTGGCCTCCAAACATGTCTTCAAGATTATCCAAGATCTACTTCGTAGCCTCATAATCTTCATGTTGAGCCTACAGCACATTATTCATGCTGGCCATAACATAGCAGCGGGCCTAATTTGTAACGCTCCCTTTCCGGACGTCACAGATGTCGTTACATTCATTAAACCATTAATTGTAGCAAAACTATTATAAATTATAACTTATATTTATAATCGTAGTTTGGAAAAGCATTCCCAGGATCCGTATACACATATATATATATTTGTATTTTTATACAAATTACAAAAAAAAAATTACTTAATTCTAACAATTCGCTTTTCCATAAACATGCTATAAATAGTTTGCTAATATTATTAAAAATTAAATTAACCTTTGAAAATAATAATAAAATTCTTTGAACACAGTTCGACAGGCCGAACTTTAGATTCCGACAAGCCGAAGGTCAACCATCGACAGGCCGCCTGAGGCTTTGCAAAATGGTGTTTTAAAAAATCAACAAGATCGGCAGGCCGATACATGGCAACCGGCAGGCCGATACATGGCAACCGGCAGGCCGATTAGAATTCTTCGACAGTCCGACTAGTATGGTCGGCAGACCAAACTAAAAAAAAAAAATTTCTTTTAAAACAAGTTTTAAAGTTTCATATGCGGAAAAAAATTTATAAAATAATAAAAGTCTAATAAACAAGCATTCTCAAAATTTATAAAACTTATCCTTAAAATTATAAACATACTCCAATTCATAAATCATGGATTATTTCATTAAAATTTCTTTCCTTGGCATTCTTCCATTTGCAAATCATCTTCCTTAGCTCACACGCCTGTCAGTGTTCTCCGCCTACTCCAAAACTTTCTTAACCTTATCTGCAACATGATATAAAACTTGAATAAGCTAATGCTTAGTAAGTACATTGTAATTCTCACAACTTAAAAACATTTCATGAACATCATCAACTTCATCATTATCATCATCATAATAGTGCACTAGGCACATTTTCATAGGAACATATCTTTTATTACATTAACCATATTAAAACTTATTCGTTTTATCTTAAGGGCCCAAGTGTTGCACCATAACATCATCATCATAGGCGCGCCGCCATGAGAGGAGAGGGGTAGCTAATCCCAAACCAAACATGACACATAACTTAACATAACATAACATAACTTAACATTTCATTGGGTGTACAACACTTATTTAGGTGATACATATATACATACTTATACTTTCATACTTTGAAAAAGATTATCATGAAAACATGCTTAAACTTTCATGCTTTAAACTTCATGAAAAATCATCATGAGAAATCATCATAAAACCATCATAAAAATGGATTCCAAACTTTTCATAAAACTCATACTTTTCATAAACATATCATGTTGCAGGTGAGAATGTACTTACCTCAATGAGCTTACTTAACCTTACTTTTGTAGGTGACAACGTCGCGGTCTTGATATGCTCACTTCTCATTATGATCATGTCATACATTCATAAAATGGTAATTAACATTTATTTAATGAATTAATTACCATAACATAGCATCCATAATAACCATTTCATAAAAAACATCATACATACATTTTTCATTAACCATAAAACATTGAAAC
>CAMOHE010051523.1:7660-32570 GCA_946598075.1 Artocarpus hirsutus
CCTCTGATTATACAAATGTTCAAAGTATCCCCTAAATATTAGTTTTAAATATTAACCAATTTAAAAATTCAAAAACAAAACATGAAGGTAGGAGTGGCTTGGAGGAGGTGGCTTCCCTTTTCTAAAACAATTTAGAGACTTTTTTTTTAAATTTCTTTTTAAGTAATACTTAAAACTGTTTTTGATATAGATTAGTACTTCTGGTTGTGAGCATTCAGAAGCCTATAAAGGGCCAGAAACTTCACACACAAAGCTTCCTCCTCACACCATACATCCTCCCAATGTGTATAGACGGGGTACCACGCTTGCCCATCTCATTGTAGTATAGTCAGAGTACTACACTTGCCCCCTCTGATTATACAAATGTTCAAAGTATCCCCTAAATATTAGTTTTAAATATTAACCAATTTAAAAATTCAAAAACAAAACATGAAGGTAGGAGTGGCTTGGAGGAGGTGGCTTCCCTTTTCTAAAACAATTTAGAGACTTTTTTTTTAAATTTCTTTTTAAGTAATACTTAAAACTGTTTTTGATATAGATTAGTACTTCTGGTATTTTTCAAAAGAGTCAATGCGATACTGTTAGCCTATCTTCAAAAAAAAAAAAAAAAACTTTAGACTTTTGAATAATAAGAGGGGCAGAGTGGCATTTTGATTAAACACAAGATATTTAGGATATTTCCCCAATCAATAAACTACTATTTCTTACCTAGACTCCAGGGCATTCACAGACTCTTCTTTTGTAGATTTTTCTTTATCGCTGACCCTATTAAGTTGGGAGGATGTACTTCGTTAAGTGCTTTTGTGACATTGCTTTTCTTAATTCTTATGTTCTTGTCGAGAATGTCTTATGCTCCTTTCTTTTTCTTTTCTTTTTTTTTATTCTTTTTGATAAGAAACTGGAGATTGGAAATTATTGATAAAATAAATTGAAAGTTACAATAGAGGACAAGGGGTCCTCAACACAAAAGGGAAAAGAGAAGCAGGACTAGAGGAAAGAAAACTAAAGAGAACATAACCTCTATCCGAAACAAAGACAGAAATAAGACTAATCTACTGTAACAGTTTATCCCAACCCCTTTGTAAATCTAGTCTTATACTCCTTTCAATTTATACGAAGTTGATTTTGATCGATATAGTTTTTTTAATTCTTATAAAATGATATAATAATAAACAAAAAAAAATCTCACCTAAACCACTATTAGCAAAAGTAGCTTATGCCATCTTGAACCCATCAAAAGCAGCTCGTGCAGAACAATACCGCAACGAACATTACATTCCCAACCTTTCCATCAACCTTCACTTGAATGAATTCCATAATTTAAAGTTTTTGTGTACTTACAGTGAAGCTTAAGCTCTAGATTTCCATGGAACCCAAACCAAAGCACGCACTTATAAGACAACAGGTTGACAAAAACAGGACACTGGACATGAAACAGGCAATTGATTGTGGCTGTAAGGGGAACAATGCATCAGAGCGACTGAAAACCGCACGTTCCTAACACCATAAGAATGGGGATGCAGGAAATTTTTGAGTAAATACCACAAACAAGGCCAGCATAGACCTTATTGACTTCCATATCAAGCATGTTCAGATGTAAGGTCTATCGAACTTATATTAAAGCAGACAAACATAAACTCTCGCAGAGAACTGAGGAAAAGTCCCAAACAAAGACAGACGAGGAGGTATGCATTTGAAAACTTCATAATTTTCAGCAAAAAAAAAAAAAAAAAAGGAAGAAAAACAACAACAACAACAACATAACTTTTGCAACATTTCAAAATCATAGTTCAACAAGATAGGGTACATATATAATGGTATGCAATAAAATAAAGCATCAAAATTGAAAGCTAACCTTGTCTTTCAATTTTTCAATTTTATCAGTGACAAGAGAGTACTCTGCCTCTAGTATCTCTCTCTCAAGTTCCACTCCTGTTAAAGCTGTTAACTGCAAGGTTTGCAATTTTAAAGGTATTCACCAGAAGGATAAGAAAACAGTTAGCAGCCCCAAAAAAAAATACTATGAAAGACTGAGAGGAAAAAAAAATGTTCCAGCTGCAAATTAGCATTCTTTCAAAAATTCTTTTACAAGCATTATATAACTTACACTTTTCAAAGAGGTCCCCGATTGATGAATATTAGAAATCCTCCTCCGGAGTTCTACATGGAGACACTAGCATTTCATTAAATCATACACATGTTTCAATAAGAAAAGACCAAGGAAAATAGTTGATATCAGTAAACCTTCCATTGAAAATGCTTTGGCAACAAACTAAACAGAGGATTGTAAATCCATTCATGTTTTTATTTCCCTCAATTACACAGAAATGGGTGGAAAAGGTTCACAATTGACTCACTTTGGCACTCCACATTCACTTTAAAGGTATAGCTACAACATTTCTAAAATATGCACTTTTTACTCTTGTCATAAAAAACCCATCTATTTTTGTATGGAATCTAGTGGCGAGGAGGCGAGCAAAGTTCCCTTTTGATCTAACTCTAACATTTTGTAGGTCTTTGAAATCGCTCCATTCACTTTTACCAGTGCTAGATTCCATCTAAAGATAGACCGTTTATTAACAGATGGGTCAAAACTCCATATTTAAAAAACATGGGGTTGCTAGACCTCTAAGATTGAATGTCAGCGGCCTAAGGGAGACAAGTAGATATCCTTAGTGGTCATTGATAATAATTAAAAAAAACCTTTTTTTTTTCAGATAAGGAGAAAATGCTAGCAAATTGTCATGTGATATCCATCATATCTACACCTCTTCCATAATCATAATCATAGTAATCATAATTCTTTGAACAGGAATCTATTACATCATTTTATTATTTAAGAGACCCGACCTTCATGGTTCACTTCCTTCAGCTCAATTTGTTGTCGCAGTTCTGCCACTCGGTTGACCTAGTGAAACATTTTCAAGCAAAAGGGTAATTACTTAAATGAATGCACGAGTATCACGATTGATGAAATTTAATGATTCAGCATTCTGTTACTTATTTATTTGCTCAAACAGAAATTAGTTAGAATGAAGACCAAGAAAGAGATACACAATCCTGAACACTGCAAGAACTGTTATTTTCATTTGTTATCCAATAATTAAGAACTTGTGGATCTCTGTGACCAAGAAATATAACTCTCATTGCACTTGTTTTGGTATAAAGTTGGACACGTGAAACTTAAGAAAATATAACACCAAAATGTTCTATAGGAACTTGACAGGGCACTTTAAACTTGATGAATTCAATAGACAAAATATTCTTGAGTTCTTTGCCCAAAGTGTATATAAAGCATTAAAAAAGAGAATACGCTGATAAAACAGAAGCCGCGTAGTTAGCACAACTAAAGGAGGTGGGAAGAATGTGGGTGTGCTTATTCAAACACTTTAATTTCTAGTGATGTGGTTCAAAGACTACCAAACTTAGAAATTAAGCAATGAATTTGGAAGGTTAAGCAAATATAACAATAATAATGGTGGTGGTGATGACAATTTTGATGATGACAATGTTATTAATATTTATATTAATGGCATTTTTTTTAACAAATTTCTTTTTGTTGGGCTACGCAACAAGGGAGTAAGCCTTTCTACTTGCAATAAAGTCTTGTCAACCCCCGCAAAGGAGGGATCCAATCCCAAGTCCTTGGAATCTATGCCAAGAGATTTTACCAACTCAACTGGTTGGCAGCATCAGCATTTTTTACCACACACTACATCATAGTTTTAAATATCAAAGTAATTGAACTACATAAACAAAATTGTGCCAATAAAAAATTCAAACAAGAAATGACACATTTGACGAAAGAACAATCTGGTTAAGCATCTAACCATACCTTCATTTCAAGATTCCACTGCATGGTGGCAAGGGATCTTGCAAGATCAGCATTGGTGGTCTGAAACCAGTTATCATCTTTAGTAACAACTAACAACAATGTTAAGCAAAATATTTTCTTTTTTTTTTTTTTCTTATATAGACAAAGTTAACATAATATTTGCGATGCCGAAGAGTAACCAATTTGCTGCCACAACTTTTCACCCTCAGTAACAGCAAAATAAAGTAAACTTAAACATCTGTGATGCCAAAGCATTATTCAAGTATAACTGAAAAATATAGCAAACAAACAATAAATTATAATATTATATCCAAATGCAGATTTTGACAATAAAAGGGAGAGAGGAAGATGATAATGACTAGTATTTATTGCATCCATATAAAGTAAGATCTAATACCTCCAGTTTAGCTAGTCGTGCAAGGACTTCCATCCTCGTGTTATTGTGTTTTTGCTTCTCCAAGTCAACAGCTTCCATTGTCTCCATCATGGTTATTTGCAGCTTAGAAGCCTAACCACGAGAAGATACATTCACATATACGGTTAATCGAAGAGTCTAAAGTAGTACCAAACAAACTTAATGAAACACCAATGGCAAATGACTACAACCTTGGCAAAAAAAAGTCTGTGAAAGAAAAAAAATTGAAATTTCAAAACAAAAGTCGACTCAATATTGAGTCCAGAATCAAATAATATGCAAGCAACTATTCTACTTTGTTTTTACAGAAACACAACTTGCACACCACCAAAATGTGGCACTAAGATTCCAATCTGCGAGGACTTTTGAAAATGCTATGATCGGCTCAAAGTGTTTTGGATGATGATTAAAGGCAGAAAGGAGAAGAATGTAACAACAACAAGAAGAACATATCTCACATGACATGGAAAGGCTTTGAAGGACATGCATCCTAGGGATGAATTTGCCGAGTTCCCAAACGATAAAAACCACAATGTCATTTAGCTTTTTAATTAATTTTCGTCAATATGGACCCTCTCAACTTATTGTTGTCATTATATGCTTTAATTTAATAGTTTCAACAAAATTTTAACCCCGAGATTAGGGTAAATTTAGATTTTAAGCATTTAATTCCCCACACTTTTGCTGTTTTAACAACCGGGTGCAACAATGAACTCTGGTCAATGGAAAAAGCTAAATTACGCTGTAAGAAAACGATCCTACTACTGAAATGATAACTAGCTCCAAAATTTATGGCTCACAAGATAACTTTGTGCTAGCAATGGACTAATGATAGAACATTTCTAGCACAAAATAAAGGCGAAAAAAATTCATTTCTCAATATGTATAAAGATTTCCACAAGAGTCGATGGTTATTATTAGAATCATCCCAGTTTGGTTTCTTCTTTCCAAAGAAGTTCAAAAAATTGGTATAGAAGGAAAAATAAAGTATAGATTACTAGGAAGCGAGAATGTCGGCTTAAGAAGAAAAGCAACAGATAATTAAGAACAAAAGAACATCAAATCTGGCAACTTTACCTCTTGTGCTTGTTGTCTGGTTTCTTCTTCAAGTATTTTCTCTAAGCTTTGCTTCTCTCCTTCCAATCTAGCAACCATATTCTCTCGCTCCTTGATGGCCTCCAAAGCTTTAGCTGCAGCTTTTTCAGCCAGGATCTTTTCTCTCCTCCGTCTCCTTTCCTCCCTTTCCCGTTCAATTTCAGTGTCGGAACTTGAACCAGAATCGGATTCTGAATCAGAGCTCCCATCACTCCTTGAAGAAGAACTTCTCTTTAAATCATCCGAGGTAGAACTTCTGGAAGTTACATTGCTATACTCATGCTTCCTCGTTATTGTATTTCCTAAACGATCACCACCATTGGTCATTTGCATCTTTGTATCTGAGACAGCATCCATTTTCCCTAAGACCGACGCCGTTTCTGGGGTAGAATTATCATTTAGAGACTGCAAAGAAGCCTTCGAAGCAAGATTTTCCAAACCAAATGGTCTACCTTTATCTTCATTTCCCTCATCCTTGGTTTTGACAAATGGGCTTACTACGACCTCCTCATTACCCAAGTCTCGACCTTTCAAGTACTTGTCATTAATTTGTAGCTTAACACTAGAAGATCCTGACACATCCTCATCATTGGGTTTTCCATTCACCTTGTTTCCTCCCACACTACCAGCCTTTCCCACCGACTTGGAAACACGGTCATTAGTCTTCTGATTCCTCTTAACCTCTGATACTGACAAAACAGAAGCTACAGTGCCCTGCCTCCTCCCATCTTTTCTCAAACCACGGGCGGAGGCAGCAACAGAAGTTGCAGAATGGGTTGGGTTACTAAGGAGTTGAGTCCAATCACTATCGGTAAGACTTGTTTTAGGTTTTGGAAAGGATTTTGGAGTACCAACAACCTCTTTGGACAAATTATAAGTCTCATTCTTTTTATTACTTGCATTAAGAACGCTAAGACTTGGATCACTACGCAATGTCCCGTGATAATCATCGTTTTCTTGTGTTTTCTTCTTCAATTGGTCCTTCAGGGACACAGTACCTCCAGTTTTCGTCGGGCTTTCCAAATTTAAGCTGTCCAACGGAGACTTCTCGCTCTTCCCGAGCGACTCCGCCGCTTGCTGATCGATCTGGGCCGCGCATTACAAAGTATTATTAACAAAATTAATTCTCTCCTAAAATATGACATTGCAGATCAATCGTTATTGGACAAAACAAACTCAATTAAGCGTTTATCCCATAAAGAAAAGGTGTAAAAAGGTAGCAGTTGGTCTAATTTTCCAGCGTTTTCTCAGGAACCAAACACGATAAGCAAAGTGAAAAAGTCAAGGTAAGGGAAACAAAAATAGAAAAAGGAAGAGAGAAATTGCCTGCTGAAGAATGCTTTCTGCGGCTTTGAGTTTGGAAGAGATCCAATTCGCCATGGGACCTTCCTTCTAAGCTCGATTCTCTGTATTTTTCCCAAACTGGCTGAAAATGACTGACGATGAGAAACTTTGGGTCAGCGAAGGCGCATTTTAGCAGAACGCGGCGTGTTTGCAGGATTAGGAGGGTGATTATAGAAAGCGTACTTTAGCAGGACGCAGCGTTTTGGTGAAAAGATTTTGTCGAGAGACAGAAGATTAAGAGTACAGGAACCTCTTGCTTGCGAGGTGGAACGGGAAGGAAAACGAAGGGAAGAGAGTGGAGAATGCTTGGGTAACCAAACGGTGATAACATCTCTCACAGGAGCACGTGGTTTCCGTTCGTGGCCGTTGATCTGGAGTCACGCGATGTTGATGGTGTTGTCCAGGTCCCACTCCACTTGGATCGGGAAAGTTTTATTGAGGCGCTAAGATCAAACACCGGCCGGTCACGTGAGGGACAATTACCCTCGATCAGAAGTCTCATGGAGTTTGGGTTTGTTTTTTTTGTTTTTTTTGGCCCAAATCACCGATCGATTCAAAATTAAATTTTATTTTTTGAGCGATTTTATATTTTTTTTATAAAATTAAACCAAACCAAATCATTTATAAGCAGGTTGAGCAATTTGGTTTGGGCAATTTCTCCTAAATATTAATTTTTTAATGTTTAACAAAAATTATAAAATATCTAAAACTTTGCCCTTCAAATTTTTAACACAAACTAAAAGTCACAATAATATGAAACAAAGTTTACCAATAACCAAACTTAAAAGTCAAAAATACAACTAAATAACTTAAGATAACACGAATAAATTTTAAATTTAAATTAAAGCTTTCTGTTGGTGTTGATAAACCTATCCTCCTACTAATATCCTTAATCGACACAGTGGTGATGGTATAAATACGCAAGCTCGCTAGGATACAAGCTCACCTTGTTTTGAATTTGAAAGACTGCGAACATACCTTGCTACATTCTAACAAGGCTACAAGCTCACGTTAGAGTAATTAGTTGTTGTGTGAATATCTCTTTATTCTTCTTAAAGTGTACTCTCATCTCTAACTCCAAAGTTAAGTTAAAAACTTATGGAGTTTGTTTATGAGGTTTAAAGGTTCCCTAGGTCTAATAGTAGTTTGTAGTAGTAAGTTATTTAATGCTCCTTATATAACTTAGGTTTATAACATAATTCTTAGCTTTAATGTTGTTGACATGGAACATTGACTTGGACTAATAAGAATTGAGGAATAACAATTGAACCTTATGTTTCTTCTTGATACGATTTTAATCCTTGTAGACCTACATATTTAGATGGAGAAAGCAAATCCTCAATATTATTCAAAAGTTTGAAGTGTTGGTGGGTTTAACTTGAATACTTAGTGTTTGATTTTAAAAAGTACAATCCAATATAACCCCGACCAGAAGGTTGTCTAAGTATAAAATTCGATGAATTCGAGATCAAACCCATAGGAAAAGAATATTGCTAAGGTCCAGTATATTTGTTATATTAACTATTTACTTATTTTAAAGTTAAAAAATATAAGGATTAATATTTATTATTTACAAAATATGTTCACAATATTTACATATTTTTACAACATTTTTCATTTTCGAATTTGTATGATTTTTAGAATTTTGATAACAAGAAATGTAGCTAAAATCAAAATGGAACTTCAATAATAAGTGCACTTAATTCAGAATAATTTTAATAAAAATAACAACAAATTAAAAGAGATAAAACAGTAATTATAACAATGATAAGGTTTAAAGGTTTCATTCTGGCAATTAACTTAAACAAATTTTAGTTTTTCTAATTATTTATTAATTGGTTTAAGTATACATTATGACATCTTATGTCGACAATAAATCAAACATTTTCAGGTATTTATTGTATCATTTCATGTCTATAATATAGTAAAAACTCAATGTAATAAGCAAACAGAATTTCAACATTACTTAACTAAAATAATAAGTTGAGCATTTACCGAGCCATTCTTTGTCACAGCTAATCAAGATCCTTTCAAGCATTATCCGTACAAGTCTATATCGTCGAAAAATAAAACCAAAATTTTGGTTGAATTCTAACTAAGAAAATTCTAAAATACTAAGTTTTTTGGAAAATAATTTGGCATTATAACTGTTTAGAAAACTTAGAAAAACTAAAAATATTTCAAGTGATTTTGCCAAATTTCCTCCTCTTACCTTAGCTAAAAACGAAATTAAAAAGACATATTTAAAATAAAATACTAGAAACATTATTAAACATAATTTTTACAAAATGAATTGTAAAATATTTTACAAAATTTGACTAAAAACTAAATATATAAGCTAAAACTAAAATTTAAACTATTTATAGACTAAACAACACTTTATACTGAGAAAAAGGTTGCAAAACAGCTCAGTATTTATACGCTTAATATTGGCTCTATTACATAATTTTTTAATATTTTTTACACTGTATTTTTGGCAACTTGATAGGTTTTTTTTTATAATTTTTAGCTGAGATTATATACTTTGTGGCAGCGGGAAGCACGAAAACGTGATCTAGGCCTTCAATTACGCAATCGAATAGTTAAGAAATGTGAAGGAAAAATATGTCCAAGTGGGACGGCTAGGACAAAAATTAGGCAAACAAGGGCCGTTGAAAATAGTAATAGACTGATGGATTAGAGGTTTCATGGGCTAGAATTAGAAACACCTACATGCAATTAGGCAAGTTGCTGCGATCGTGGGACCCAACGCTGACGCGTAGAGCCGGTAATTTTAGACACGATACAATAACATGAGATAAAAACGACACGAAATAAATGGGTTTGAACCGCACGTATATTAATTGGGCCATAAATGTGTTAGTGCAAATAACATGAAAATAAATATGTTGGATTCGTGCTAGCACGTTTAACACGCTTATAGCACATTTAAACTTAAAATAAAAAAATTTCAAGATTTTGCGATTGCAAGGAATCAAACCTTACTCCTAAGGTTTAGAATGCCGTCAGCCCACCACCTAGATGATTCAATGTTTTTGGTTAAAAATAGCTTCTAATATATTTATTATGATTTTAAGGTCTTGACCAAAAAATCCCACATTGAAAGCAAAGAGAGACTTTCTCCCTTTTTTCCTCTATATAAACACTACCCGCTTACCTGCCTTTAAAAGCGTTGGCATCCCTTGTGTTTCAAGGTGTTGGCGTTAAAATTATTTTTTGTGCAATCTTGTTTAGTTAAAATTTAAATATTGGAAGAGAATATAGTTTAAAATATTCAATAATTAAATATTATTATATTTTTAACACTTATTAAGACTTTTTAGTTTGTAATAAAAAAATTTATACAATAAAAAATTTAATTTTTAAAATTTTGTTGGTTAAAATTTTTAAAAAATATATATAATAAAAATTTATAAAATAATTTTTTTTCATCGTGTCGTGCCGTGTCAAATGTGTTTAGCGTGCGTGTTGTGTTGTATTTTAAGTACGTTTATTAATCGTGCCGTGTTCATATTTGGTTTAATTGTGTCGTGTTGTAAACGTGTTGACACGAACACGACACGCAAACACGAATTGCCAGCCCTACTGACACATAAGTGATGAGGTAGTACCTGGTAAAGAATGGACGGCCCAGATCATTTTGGTGGTGCATCCAATAGCTAAAAACGTGCCACATGTCCTTGCAATTAAAAATTCAAATTTCTTTGATTTTTTAAGCATTTATTTTTTGATTTTATCCATTTTGGTTTCGTTTTGCTCTTTTTTTGTCAGATTTCAAATCTAGAGAGAGAAAATTAAAACAAAATTAATTATTTTACATATTTAATATTAAAATAATTTTAAAAATATTTATTTTACATTAAACACACAAAAATAAATACAAACTTCTAAAATTCTGAGCTCTTTCGGTTTATACAGGTATGATTTTAAAGATTTAAAAATATTTTTACAAATTATTAAAAATATTATAAGACTTATTCACAAACTTAAAACACACTATAAAAACTCAAAATAAAATTATCACTTATTATTTTTACGGTTGTAATTATTTTCAAACTAAACTAATATTTTACATACGAAGATGATTCTAAAAATTACCAAAAATATTTATAAACATAATAACATATTAAAAACTTATAATGAAGCATATTTTTATACTAAGGCACTAAAATACTGTTTAACACATAGTTACTTTAATTAAGGAGTTTAACGATAAATATTAATGCAAAATAATTAATTTTAGCTTTAAAAATGTGTATTTTTTAAGTCTCATCACACTCCCCAACTAGCTTATTGCTAGTTCCGAGCAATTAATGCGATAACACTTAAAAATAAACCAAACTTTTAGTTTCTAAAAAGCTGGTAACTCCTAGCTGATTTTCCTCAAGGGATGTCTCAGATGCATACCTCAAAGGAAAAATACAAATATTAATTAAGTTTATGGTTCATTTCAAGAGCATGTCTCATATTTAAGATGGATTTTCCTATGTGTGTGATTTTCTATCACTAATCATTACTACTAACTGGATAAATTTACATTAATATAAACAAATTTATTTTAATGAAATCTTATAGGTTTGTTTTTCATCCCTCTCTCCACTAATATAGTATAACACTTCATTAGAGATCATTAAGATTTTATTTGGTTTTTAATGTAAGGCTAGGGTAAAAGGTAGGATAAAGGATAAATTTAAGGCTAAGTTCACCCATAAAACACTTACAAAATTCCAAAACCCTTAAAAATGCACAATTTATTTCCCGAGTTACAATCCCGAACTTAAAATGAAAATTTTCACTGTCATACACTTTTATTCAACATTTTTTTCTTTTATACTTTTTTTTCTCTTTTTTTTTCATTTTTAACTTTTTTCATTTTTTATATTTTTAACTTATGTTTACTTACTTTTTTAATATTTTTTTTCTTTTTTTTCTTTTTACAGAAATACAAAATAACTGAAAATTTACAACATAAACAAAGTAACTGAAATTAAAAACTTAATAAAATTCTTTAACCCAACCCAACCTCTAATAACATTAGTATAAACCCAATTACACATGAAATGATCAGATGCCTTGTGAGTAAAAATAAAGGATTATAAATTTATCAAAAAAGCTAGGCTAAATATTTGGGTGATAAAGAAAAATAAAAATATTAAGCTTAGCAGGGTGACTAAGGATATAGAATATAAATAGGTAAGCTTAAAAAGCTCAAATGTTTCAAAGATGGCCTAAATTATATATTTAACTTAATGTTATTTAGGATTTCATATTAAGAGGGATTCAAACAAGTTCTAAAAGTTTATAAAAATAAACTAGATCATATTAACATAAATAATCTCTAAATTAGTATAATAAATCATAGTTCAAGTTTAAGTGCGCATATTTTGAGAAAAAACACAACCTAAATATAAGGCAGACACAAGAAACTAACATATACTTAAACAATATTTGAATTTTACCACAAGTCATGAAAATGATATAACCTTTGATTTCGTCATTGGACAGGAGTCAAATCACCGAAAAATATTTTCGTACATTACAAAATATTTTTTTAGGTTTTGAAATTTTTTGATTATTTAGATTGTTAAATTTTTTTATTTTTTTATTTTTTTAAAAACAACAGATAGATGCAATGCAAATACAGTTTTAACAAACATGTAGAAATATGTTTTAAGGATGCTAGTTACTTTTTTTACTTAGCTATTTCTAATAAAGCAAAGATGCATTTCAAGAATATTAAGTATTTTTTATCTCAACCACCTTCAAAAGTGCATGCAATAAAAAGAAGATTCAAAAATGAGAATATACAAGCATACAAGATTATATTTTTGGACCACATCGAGACGCATTTCAAAACAAATTTTTCACTCAGCCGTCCCTATCTTGGAGAATACGAATCTTAAAGTTTTACAAATAGTACACTATATTTTTTTTTATTTTTTTAAGCTTGTCATTTTTTTTGCTTTTTTTTTTTTTAAAAAAAAAAAAAACACTAGCCCCATACTAACACAAAATCTAAAATTTTGATAAATTTTGATGTAACCCTTTCTCTCAACCTAAATTGAACATGGTCCTCAATGTTTAACAAGATTAAGCAGAAAGAGCAACAATATATATATATACAAGAACAGTCGTTTAAGATACAAACATAAACATAAATAATCATGCTATAAGTAAAACTAAAAGAAAAAGAGTTTAGAGAGAGATCCAAATCTCGAGAGCATCTTTTGTTGTCTTCTTTCTTTCAATCCAACTTGAAGGTTGCAGTGTCTATCTCAGGAGTAACAATCTACATCTTTTCAAGCAATTCTTCTACAGTTAGATAGAGACAAAGATCTTCCTACCTGACTCTACAAGAAACCTTTGATCCACATCATTATCTAAAAAACTAAAAAAATTGTTAAAGAAACCTTTTATATTTAATAGACCAATAGGTTTAGAGTGTGGTCCTAATAATTTCTAGCTAGTAACAACACAAAGTTTTTCTAAAATTCCTAGATCTCTAAGTAAAATGATAAAAGCATAAGAGGAACTAACCATGCCTCTTATATGCTCAGGGATACATGCAACTATCTTTTCGACACTCAGAGTTTAACCACATAGACGACTTTGAGCAAAGACACATATAATAATACCTAAGGCTCTAGTACCTCCAAAATAAACTCCTATAACTCCTATAGCAACAATGCCATTAAATCTAGACTACCCCTCTATATACAAGATTCATCCATTTCTTAGCCAAGACATAACTTAAATGGAATGCAGCTTCTATGTAAGTACCCTTTCTTGAATTAAAAGCGCAAAACAAATAGATGTTTGCGAAGCTTTGAGATAACTTAGATGAGGATGCCATAAGAATTTCTAACACGAAGACTCTTTACTTTTTCTTTAAAGTTTTATGTTTTTTTAGACTGACTCTATTTTTACACTGCATTGAATAAAACTTAAAACTAAAATGGGATCTTATACACATTTAAGTAGAAAAAAAATAAAACATTGGGTAAAATTAGGTGAGGATAGATGCAGGGACATGTACGAACAAGTGGATAGATGTAATACAATTGTAGAACTTTTGAAAATTTTTATCCCACAATACTATTTAATTTTAAAAGACACCACTATACAACTTTTAACTAAATGGAACCAAATTTTAAAAATCAAGACAAAACTTATCTTACACGACACACAAATTATCTAGCGAAAGAAAATGATGCATCTAAAAAAAAAGAAAAGAAAATATTATTACTAAAAGATACACAATACAAACACAATTACTAAACAACTACTGTAAAAATCACAAAAAAATAAAAATCTTTTTGTTGATGAAATTTTATTCAAGAATGAATTAAAGAAAAGTTATGTTTATTAGAATGCGACTCCAAAAATTTCATCACTCAGCCATTCTAACGATTTTTCATTAAAACCAAGATCATTTCTCGAATAAATTTTCATTTTTTAAGGGAAAGTAAAAGCACACAAAAATAAAGAATACTTTATAGATTTTGCTTCAACTAGATGGATCTAGAGTTTGCTTCCCATCTAACCTTCTTGCAAACTGAATAATTGGGTCTTTTAACATCATATTCCTAAAATGTTCTTTCTCAGCATAAAATTGAGGCCAAAGTCTACAGATCGCTCCTTGAATGTACCCATTAGGATGATCTAAAAGAGAATCATGAAGATCATCTAAGTTTTCTTTTGAAAGTCCATCCTTACAAAAAAATATTTTATCCTTTCTGTTCATAGACACAAGATCTTTTGACTTGTACTCACACTTACAATTTTAACGAGAGCACTTAGGACACTTTGATGCTATAGCTCAGGCTCTTCTTTTCCTAACACACAAACTTGTACCCATCAGACCTTTATTATTTATATCATTAGGACAAATAAGATCTTCTATATACACTTTTATATCAATTGGAAGTTTAAAACGAGATACTAAGACAAGTAATTCTGGTTTTGAACTTCTTTTTGATTTTTTTTTTTAAGAAAGGGAAGGAAAATATTTCTTAGGATACTCGTATTTAGGATTCATGATGAAAGAGAAAGAAAGATGAGATTCTTGAGAGTGAATTAAGTAATTGAGAGATTTTTGAGAAAGCTGGAAACTTTAAGTGGATTTCTAGAAAATTTTTGGAAATTTTCTAGAAATTCTAGAGAGAAGGCAGAGAGAATTCGAAAGTTTAGAGAGGGAATGAGAATTTTGAGAGAGAAAGAGCAAAGAGTTTTGAGCCTGGATGCACAGTGATGGGTTATATAAATAAAGAGATGAGTTATTGTTTAGACACAAAGAAAACTATACAGACATGTGTAACGTTATTCTAGACACTAGTAGGCTAAACTAAAAATAGGCTAAGCAAAAGTAATCTAATGAATTACTAAACATTACTAGATGCCAACTTTAAACATTTATTAACAAACTAACTTAGAATTTTTGTGTTTTTGATTTTTTAATTTTTATGTGTTTTAAAACTTTTTCAAATTTTTTGATTAAAACTAAAATTTACAAACGTATAAAAATCCAAAAAAAAATATTAATAATCATTCCATTAAAATGTATTTCTAGAGGTCGTTGATACAAAAATTGTTAGACATAATGCCCTAAGGGGAAAATGTTGTAATATATTTTTGGAGACATTTTATCAATAAAGAGTTTATTTATTATTCATATACCAAATGTTGTCCTCTTTATGTTCATTTCTATTAAATGTATGATAAGCAAACAAATTCTAAGATTGTCGGTCTAAACCTTTAAGAATTGTGCATATGATGAACAGATTATGCGGAAGACATGAATCTTAAAAGTGAAAGTCTAAATCCTAAGATCCGCAATCGAGAGAATAAAATTTGTTACTTTATTCATGTTAAGATTGTTATGTTGTCTACATCCTTAATAGGAGATGGCTTGTCTTGGTCATCAGAGTGGGAATCCTCGAGTAGAAACATTGGTGCATTGTCATAAGTGACGATGTATTATATCGGGACATAAAGTTGAATTGATTTAGATTAATAATTCCATTTG
Organism: Artocarpus hirsutus; assembly: GCA_946598075.1. Classification (NCBI taxonomy): domain Eukaryota; kingdom Viridiplantae; phylum Streptophyta; class Magnoliopsida; order Rosales; family Moraceae; genus Artocarpus; species Artocarpus hirsutus. Next base: position 23,375 of record CAMOHE010051523.1, read on the forward strand.
TAAAAATCAATTTACTTTAGACAACCATATGTGTTGTGTCTTAATCCTAAAATAACTTATGGGCCCGTATTTATGACTTATGTCTTTTGATGTAGTAAAAGGTCACATCCTGACTTTATGATGGTACGCATACATGTATGTTGGAGACATGACTCTTGATTACATAGACTTGTTATTCATAGATATGGAATCCATAGCTCTTTTTATAGAGTTACTAATATTCTCTTATATGCATTATCTTATAATTAGAAGACTGGACCACTCAACCATTTAGAAACAGAGGTGTAACTGAATGGTATACTGTCTTTGGATGGTAAGTTTTCCAATGGTATAATAATCGAGCGTAAACTAAAAATAATAGGGAAGGTAAAATAGAATTTATCCTTAAGCTGATTATGAATATCCTATAGGGATGTGACACATTATAATATATCATAGACGGTTAGCTTACTTAAAGCTTTGTAATTTTATGTAGTTTGAGAGTGCAGCTCTAAGCTTTTAGTAGAGTAGCATTAGAATTGATAATTATAAAATATGTATCTAGGATATTGTGTTTTATACTTATAGGAACTTGAACTATATATGTCCATCTGGTCCCTTTTGCTAGCTCATAATAAATCCTGTAACAATATGGCGTGTTTTTCTTACATATTGGTGACTTATGTTAAGTTATTAGATTGATAGAAATTCGATAGGACTAGATTTAATAATTCATGTGAGTTTATCAGTTGAATTAACTTTGTAAATTAATTCAAGATAAACATATTGAATTATTTGAATAATATTTTATTTACTATGAGATTATCTGTATATGACTGTTTTAATTAGATAACTTCTTTATTAAGTTATTTGAATTAAAACTGAGACTTTATTTAAGATTCTTGAGTGAAAATAAGATATTCTTAGGGATCAAATTATCACAAGTTTGGCGGGCCGATGCGTTAGTTTGGCCTACCAATCGAGTGAGTTCAGCAAGCCGATCTACCAGTTTGGCTTGCCGATCATGCAATAATCTATATACCCATTTTAGACATGATTTTTATTAGACGTTGATCCAGATTCAAATTTTAGGCTCTATCTGATAAGGCTTGACCCCAGATACAACCTCTATAAATAAGGGGTGAGTTTTTTCAGTTATTTAGATCAGTTAAGAAGTATAGAGTAAGTACTCTAGTATGAGAAACTCTAAGACTCCTTGAGAGCTACTATTTGACATCACAAACTTTAGCTTTAGGTCTTCTCAAGTGGTTAGAAGGAGGGTCACCGTAGGAAGCGCTGTACGATGTGTGACCACTCATACTCCGATCATGGATAGAGAATAGTAAAAAAGACCAGTTGATTGAGGCTCTTCTATAATGTTCTTCGCTTCACTTCTTCTATAATGTTATTCTCTTCACTAATTGCTGGTGCTTTTTGACATACAAAAAGTTAGTAAGATCTATCAATAATTTATGTATTTGGCATGTCAAACTTGTGTTTTAAAAAATACTTCGATTTAAAAATTTAAAAATCTGCTGCATACTCGTTTTCCAACAATTGGTATCAGAGCCAGGTTTTTACGTAAATTTATGAGCTTGTGATCATGCTATATACGCAAATTATGTGATCTTATTCTCTCCTATGCTTGAATTTAATTTTTTAGAGAGTTGGCACTCAAATATTTCTATATAACTAAATGTTGTCATGAGATTGTATGATGAATGTTTATTAATTAATTATGGTTGATTAAATTATTAATTAATTAATTAATTTGTACAGGTTATGGTTCCATAGAGGTTATAATATGTATCTAGGTTTTTCATGTAATTAGATGGGGGTCTATCATCAACGTCTAAGAATTCTTATTTTAATTTTAAATGTATAAAATTTTGTAATTAAATAATCATTCGAAGTGAAGATAGATCTCGAAGATGAATGACGGGATTGCATTGTTTTTCCTTAGTTTTAAAATTTTTATGCTTTTAAATTGTTGAAAATGAGATTGAAAAACTGCTCAAAAACTGTTTTCTAGAAAAACATGAATTCAACTCGGTCACCATACCAAACTCTTAGGTTCAGCTAGTCATTGGTTGTAGACTGGTAGGCCAAACTTCTTGTTCGACAGGCCGTCCATGGGGTAGAATTCTCTCAACTCTAGCAACAGGCCAAACTCTCAAGTTCAGCAGGCCGATGGTTGATGACTGATAGGCCGATGATCAAGTTAGGTAGGCCGATAGAGAGCAATACATTTTCAAAAAAGGTGTGTTTTTTAGTACAATTTTGATTTTATTTTTGAGACAATTCTAAAAAAATGAAATTTTATAATGATCGAAAAAATAAAGTATCTGATCTATGAGGTATTAAAGAATTGAAGATGGATGTCACATAAAGAAGGATACAACTTGAAGATACAACGATGAAAAATTGATAATATGTTTTGATTGATCTTTTGTAATATTTATTTTTTTCTCTAGGATGTAACCATAATATTATGGCTGTCTATCTATTATTATTTTGCTTGTGGCTTTACATGTTGCTTTGCTTGTCTGCATTATAATATGATTTGCCATGCATGTTAATAACATACTATGTAGAATAGAGAGTGCAGCTGATTAAAAATTGTTCATGTATGTTAATATAAAACCTTGTTTTTTTTTTAATATTGAGTGGGAGAAGGTTTTCGAACAGAGGGCCTACAGCCTCCATCTATAGGCCATAGGCAGCACATGGCGATTCCAACCCCTAAGAAGGGATTTTATCATGTGCCAAGTTAGATCTTCGAAGGGACAATTTATTTTTGTATAATTTATTATTGTACACCCCTAGATAGCGAATATAAATCATAGATAAAATAGTTGAAAGGATGGTTATACACTCAAGATTAATTGTATTATTAACCTCTACAGGAGCTCTATTAATAAAATTAATGCTAAAGAAAACGATTATTAATATATGCTGTATCAGATGAGTCCTAGATGGCATATATTAATTGGAAAGGATCCATGTTTCTGATTGAATTTGTCAAGTCTCCTCTAGACAACTTGTTGAATTCTAAGTTAGAAATTATCGTTGTAAAGTTATGATTTTTTCAAGATTTTGAACATAAATACAATTACACGTTTACTTGTTTGTGTTATTTTACTAAATTATTATGGATTGTTTGCTTATATTTGGTATATGATTCTTTATTGTAGATTAGAATGTCTAAAAATGTTTTATCTTCGATACTTGATAAAAACCAATTAACTGGCAAGAATTACAATAATCAGAAAATGAACTTGAATATTGTCCTTTCTTTTGAGAAATCAAAATTTATGTTGACAATACCATGTCCTCTCGAACCCACCAAGAAATCTACTGAGCAAATCCAAGCATTTGATAGCTAAAAGATAGTAATGATCAGGCCCATTGTTATGTTATGGCTAGCATGAATAACGTACTGCAAACTCAACATGAAGATTATGAAACTACGAAGTAGATTTTGGATAATCTTGAAGATATGTTTGGAGGCCAAGCCCTAAAAAAATGGCAAGGAGCTCTTTGGAAACTTTTGAATTGCAAATAGAGACTGGGGGCTCCTATAAAGGAGTATATAATATTAGTCATAGGTTACCTTGCTGAGGCTTAAACCCATGGAGCTGATATTAATGCTGAGTCACAGATGACTATGGTCTTTGAAACTTTATCTAAGGAGTTCATCTAGTTTAGAGCTTCATATAATTTGAGCAATAGACAGAATATGACCTTAATGGAAATCATGAAATAGTTATAAGAGTTTGAAAATCTGATTAAGGAAAATCCTGCGGGTGGCAAGGCCAACTTGGCAGCTATATCCAATTCTAATCCTAATCTAGAGAATGGAAAGAAATAGAGGGCTAAGAACGAGAAATCTTATATTCGGACCGATGGCAAGAATAAAAAGAAGAAAAAGAAGAACCGAAAGAAGCTGAAGTGCTTCTATTATGGGAAGGTTGAGCACATCAAGAAGAATTTTCAAGACTTCCTTTCCGAAGGAGGTAGTTATTAAAACTTGTTTGGTTGAGGAATCAAGTGACACTTGAGACATAGATTCTGGAGCAACTAATCATATTTGTGTTTCTTTGCAAGGGTTCAAAGAAACAAGAAGTCTACTGCATGAAGACTTCATGTTGTGGATGGGCGATGGATCCTTGGTGTTGGATAAAGTAGTGGGAGACGTCCATCTTTATTTTAATAATTATAGGATTTTAGTTTTGAGAGATTGTTTTTATGTTCTTAGACTTAAAAGGAATTTGATATCTATAGCTTGTTTATTTAAAGACTCTTATTCAGTATCTTTTAATGATAAAGTGGTGACTCGTAAAAACAAATCTTTTCTCTATGATGGATGGATGCAAAACACTTAGGTTAACACTTAGGAGGTAAAATGGACATAGTGCTTAACACTTAGTGCTTAACACTTAATGATAATAACTTTTAATGATAATAACTCAAAAAGACTTAAAACTTCTCCCTTTAATAAGAGTTATATTTGGCATTTATGATTAGGTCATATTAGCCTGAATAGGATTCAAAGGTTAGCAAGGGATGAACCTTTAAGTCACTTAGAGGTGGAATCTATATCACAATGTGAATCTTGTTTGGAGGGCAAAATGACCAAAAGACTATTTGGGTCTAAGGGCAATAGGGCCAAAGGGGTTCTACAACTTATGCATAGTAATTTTTGTGGTCCCACAAACATCAGGGCACGAGGAGAGTATGAGTACTTCGTCACTTTTATTGATGATTACTCAAGATATAGGTATGTCCACCTAATGCATCATAAAAGTGAAACTTTTGACAAGTTCAAGGAGTTTCAGGCTGAAGTAGAAAAGCAATTAGGTAAACCTATAAAGGCACTTCAATCCAATCAGGGTGATGTATACATTTTCAATGAGTTATTGGAATACTTCTTAGAGAATAGGATTTTATCCCATTAGACTGTGCCGGGCATTGCGTAGCAGAATGACATAACTAAGAGAAGAAATAAGACTTTTTTTTTAACATGGTTAGGTCCATGATAAGTTATTCATTATTGCCTTTATCCTTTTGGGGATATGCATTACAAACCACATATTATCTTTTGAACAATGTGCCTTCAAAATTGGTTCTTAAAACTCCTCACAAGTTGTGAATGGGTAGAAAGACATCCTTAAACCATATTTGCATATAGAGATGTTCGACTCATGTCCTGTATAAGGAAGTGAACAAGTTGGGAGCATGTTTGGAATTTTGCATATTTGTAGAATATCCAAAAGGTACTAGAGGTGGTTATTTCTATAACCCAAAAGAAGATAAAGTCATGGTTGCAACAAATGTAACATTCCTTGAGGAAAGTTACATGAATGACTTTCAGCCTTGAAGTAAAGGAGTACTCGAGAAGTTAGCGAGTGATTCCATCACTCTGGGGGTTTCGGTTGAAACTAATCCAATCAATATAGAAAGATGATTGAACAATAACCTAAGGGGCTTCGGCATTTGTAGGAGGATCTAGGGTTAACCCGAAAGATATATGTTCAATGGTGAAGCCTACTTGGCTGAACTGGTTAAACATGACAGGGATCCTTGCACTTATACAAAGGCTATGGAGGATGTTGATTCAAAGCTTTAAACAGAAGCTATGAACACTAAGATGAAGTCTATGGAGATTGATCGAGTCTAAGAACTTATAGATCTTCCCGAGGGGTAAAACCCATAGGGTGTAAGTAATCTATAAGAGAAAGAAATGAGTAGATGAGAAAGCCGAAACCTATAAGGCTAAACTAGTAGTAAGGTACACATGAAAAAGGAAGAAATCAAGTACGAGGAAACCTTTTCGCTTGTAGCCATGCTTAAGTCCATCTCCATTCTCTCATACATAGCTGCAGCTCTCGACTACGAGGTTTGACAAATGGATGTCGAGACGGCTTTTTTAAATGGCTATCTTGATGAGTCCATGGTGCAGCTAGATGAGTTCAAGGCTAAGGGTCAAGAAGGTAAGGTCTATAAGCTGCTAAGGTTAATTTATGGACATGGACTTAAGTAGACTTCCCGTTCTTGGAACATAAGATTTGTTCAGGTGATCAAGACTTATGCATTCAAATAAAACATGGATCAACCATATGTTTACAAACACATCAAGGAATGGAAGGTAGTTAGTCTACTGCTCTATGTAGATGATATTATGCTAATTAGCAATGACATTGGGGCATTGTCATCTGTCAAATTATGGTTAATTAAGTAGTTTGATATTAAAAACTTGGGTGAAGCTAAGTATGTTCTTGTTATCTAGATCTCTCAAAATAGAAAGAACAAAATGAAAGCTTTGTCCCAAGCTACATACATAGATAAAATTCTCGAGAAGTATGCAATGTAGAATTCTAAGATATGTGAACAACCATCTAGGTCTAGAATTACTTTTTCTAAGAAAGACTCACCAAAGTCTGATGAAGAAAGAAAAAACATGAAAAAGGTGCCTTATGCCTCTACGATGGGTAGTCTCATTTATGTTATGTTTTGCACATGACTGGACATTTGTTATGCTGTCAAGATAGTAAGTCGATTTCAGTCGGATCTAGGACCGAACCATTGGATTGCAGTCAAGCATATTTTCAAGTACCTGAGAAGAACTCGTGGGTATATATTTATGTATTCGGGTGAGGATTTAACACCTTTAGGATACACTGATTTAGATTTTCAATCTTATCTATAATCGAGAAGATCAACTTTTGGTTCTGTGTTTACTCTGGGCAGTAGTTCCATTGTTATTAGAAGTGTCAGGTAAGATTGCACTTTGGATTCAACGATGGAGGCCGAGTATGTGACAGCCAGTGATGCTTTTAAAGAAGTAGTATGGCTCTACAAGTTTTTAGGGGATCTTGAGGTAGTTCTTCGTACGAATAAGTCAGTATCGTTGTATTGTGATAACACTACAGTGATATCTAATGCTAAGGAACCAAGATTTTATAAGAAGAGTGAGCATATTCATCACAAGTATCATATGATAAAGGACTTCGTTGAGGGTGGGCATGTCATTGTATGCAAAATAGCGTCTGAGGACAATCTAGCTAATCCATTCACAAAGACACTGACTGCGAGAGTTCTTGAGAGGCATGTAGAGGATTTGGGGATGCAAGTTATGTTATATTTACTTACTTAGTGCAAGTGGGAGATTGTTAGACATGATGCCCTACGGAAAAAAATGTTGTAATATGTTTTTGGAGACATTTTATTAATAAAGAGTTTATTTATTATTCATGTACCAAATGTTGTCCTCTTTACGTTTATTTCTATTGAATGTATGATATGTAAACAAAAGTCTAAGACTGTCAGTCTAAACCCTTAAGAATCATGCATATGATGGATAGATTATGCAGAAGATATGAATCTTAAAGGTGATGGTCTAAATTATAAGATCCACAATTGAAGAAATAAAGTTAGGTGCTTTATTTACGTTCTCTACATCCCTAATAGGTGATGGCTTGTCTTGGTCATCGAAGTGGGACTCCTCGAGTGTAAACATTAGTGCATTGTCATTGGTGATGATGTATTGGATCGGGACCTAAAGTTAAATTGATTTGGATTAATAATTCTGTTTGTGCAAATTAATTCACTTTAGACAATCATATATGTTGTGTCTTAATCCTAAAATTACTAATGGGCCTGTATTCTTGATTTTTGTTTATTGATGTACCAAAGGGTCACATCCTAACTCTACAATGGTACGTATATCGGTATGTTGGAGACATGACTCTTGAATATGCAGACTTGTTATTCATAGATATGGAATCCATAGCTCTTTTTATAGAGTTACTGATATTTTCTTATATTCATTTACCTGTAATTAGAATATTAGAGCACTCAACCATTTAGATATAGAGGTGTAACTAGATGGTATACTGTCTTTAGATAGTAAGTTTTCCAATGGTGTGATAATGGAATGTAAGATAAAAATAATCGAGAAGGTAAAATAGAATTTATCCTTAAGCTGATTATGAATATCCTATAGGATGTGACGCATCATGATGTGTCATGAACGGTTACCTTACTTAAAGCTTCGTATTTTATATAGTTCGAGAGTATAGCTCTAAGCTTTTAGTGAAGTAGCGTTAGAGTTGATAATTATAAAATATATATCTAGAATATTGTATTTTATAATTATAAAAGCTTAAACTATATAGGTTCATTGGGTCCCTTTTGCTAGCTCATAATAAATCCTACAACGATATAACATGTTTTTCCTACATATTCGTGACTTATGTTAAATTATTAGATTGGCTGAAATTTGGTAGGATCAAATTTAATAATTCATGTCAATTTATCGATTGAATTGATTTTGTGAATTAATTCAAGATAAATATGTTGAATTATGTAGATAATATTCTATTTTCCACGAGATTATCTAGATATAACTGTTTTGATCAATAGCATTTCTATTAGGTTATTTGAACTAAAACTAAGGCTCTATCTAAGAATCTCGAGTGGAAAATAAGATATTCTTAGGGATCAAATTATTGTAAGTTCAGCAAGCCAATATGTTAGTCTGGCCTGCTGATGGAGTAAGTTTGGTAAGCCGATTTGCCAGTTCGGTTTGTCGATTATGTGATAATATGTACACATGTTTTGGACACAATTTTTATTAGAAGTTGATACAGATTCGAATTTTGGTGCTCTATTTAATAAGGCTTGGCCCTAGATACGACCTTTATAAATAAGAGGTGAGTTTTCTCAGTTATTTAGATCAGTTGAGAAGTATAAAGTGAGTACTCTACTATGAGAAACTTTGAAACTCCTTGAGAGCTATTGTTTAACATCACAAACTTTAGCTCTAGGTCTTCTCAAGTAGTTGGAAGGGGGGTCATTAGAGGAAGAGCTGTACAGCGTGTAACCACCCATACTCTGATCATGGATAGAGAATAACAAAGAAGACTAGTTAGTAAGATCTATCAATAATTTATGTATTTAGCATGTCAAACTTGTGTTTAAGAAAATACTCTGAGTTAAAAATTTTAAAAATCTTCTGCATACTAGTTTTTCTAACAAAATACTAACTAATCAAACTTGACTATATCCTCTATAATCTCAGTCACTTTAACAAATTTTTCTCAAAAATTATTTTTTAAAATTTTAGGAAAAACAACTGACAAAATAAAAAACAAAAATAACACAAAAGCAAAAACAAAAACAAAAATTAAAGTACTATTTAAAAATTACATATTCT
>CAMOHE010051523.1:32590-45718 GCA_946598075.1 Artocarpus hirsutus
TCACAAACTTTAGCTCTAGGTCTTCTCAAGTAGTTGGAAGGGGGGTCACTAGAGGAAGAGCTGTACAGCGTGTAACCACCCATACTCTGATCATGGATAGAGAATAACAAAGAAGACTAGTTGGTTGAGGCTCTTCTAGAACGTTCTTCTCTTTACTGATTGCTGGTGATCTTCGGCATACAAAAGGTTAGTAAGATCTATCAATAATTTATGTATTTAGCATGTCAAACTTGTGTTTAAGAAAATACTCTGAGTTAAAAATTTTAAAAATCTTCTGCATACTAGTTTTTCTAACAAAATACTAACTAATCAAACTTGACTATATCCTCTATAATCTCAGTCACTTTAACAAATTTTTCTCAAAAATTATTTTTTAAAATTTTAGGAAAAACAACTGACAAAATAAAAAACAAAAATAACACAAAAGCAAAAACAAAAACAAAAATTAAAGTACTATTTAAAAATTACATATTCTTTATTTGAATTTGAATCCATATAAATAAATTCAATACTGGGAGTTAAACGATCATTTGAAATTGGTTTGTAAGAAAAAAAAAAGTTCCCAAAAACTCTCATCATTTAATGCTTCTTGATATTTCTTATCAAAGTCATTCACTACTTCCTTATAATCATCTAGACTTAAAGGTAAATCACTAATGGTGGAACATTATTGGGTCTAAATTCACAAAGGGAAAAGATTTCCCAAAAGCCAAGGTTACCCTTAACTTTAAAAGTTCTTTTGCAAGATGAATCTCTTTATTTTCAATAAGTTCGTTTTCACCAACAATTGCCTTTCCTAAATCAAGAATTTCCTTTCCTCAATCATTTTTCAATGTTGTTTTTATTTCCATTGAATTCTCAACTTTATGAGTTTCATCAATGAAAGCAGTCATGGAATAATTTTCAACTTATGATGGATCATTCATCTCATAAGAATTGACCAAACCTGTTAAAGGACCAGACAATGCAGTAGAGGCACTTCCTTCAACAAAGTTAACTTCACAATATTTATCTGCAGGTTGCGACATGTTGAAAACGTTGAACTAAAAAACGCATGCAGATTTTTATATAAACAATACTTAACTCCTACAAAACAGTAAATATTTAAGGAAAACAAATAAAGTAGAAATAAGCTAGCAAAATAGAAAATAAAAAGGAAAAAGAATATAACATACAAAATATACTATACTAAAAGCAATTTTGTTCCCCAACACAATGGTGCTAAAAACCTGTTCAGTCTTAAAAAGTGCAATCCGATATAACCTCAAATATAAGGTTATCCAAGTAATAAAACTCAATGAATCCAAGGTTAAACCCACAAGGAAAGAATATTGCTAAAGTTCAGTATATTTGTTATATTAACTATTTATTTGTTTTAAAGTTAAAAAAATACGAGGATTAATGTTTATTATTTAAAAATATATTTACAATATTTACACATTTTTACAACATTTTTTATTTTCAGATTTTTGTATTTTTGGAATTTCAATAATAAGAAATATAGATAAAATTAAGATAGAACTTTAACAATAAGTGCAATTAATTCATAATAATTTTAATAAACATAAGAATAATAACAGCAACAAATTAAAAGAGATAAAACAGTAACTATAACAATGCTAAGGTTCAAAGGTTCTGTTTTGGCAAATAATTTAAACAAATTTTAATTTTTCCAATTATGTATTAATTGGTTTAAGTATATATTATGTCATATTATGTTGACAATAAATCAAGCATTACCAAACATTCCCATCCCATTTAATGTCTATAATGCAGTAAAAACTTAACTTAATAAACAAGTAGAATTTCAACATTACTTAGCTAAAATAACAACCAAAATAATAAGTTAAGCATTTACGAAGACATTCTCTATCTATAGCTAATTATGGTCCTCTTAAGCATCATTCCTACTAGTTTATATTGTCGAAAAATCAAAACTAAAATTTTGACAGAGTCCTAGCTAAGAAAATTCTAAAATCCTAAATTTTCAAGAAAATAATTTGACATTATAACTGCTTAGAAAACTAAGAAAAACTAAAAATATTTAAAGTGATTTTGCCAGAGTTTTCCCTTCTCACCATAGCTAAAAAGATAAATTAAAAAGACATGTTTGAAATAAAATACTATAAATATTATTAAGCATAATTTTTACAACATAAACTGGGAAATATTTTACAAAAACTTGACTAAAAATCAAACTTAAAAACTAAAACTAAAATTTAAACTATTTATAAACTAAATAGTATTTTATATTGAGACAAAGGTTGCCAAAATTGAGCTATGAAGCCTGGCATTTATAGGCTTAATATTGGCACTATTACATAATTTTTTAATATTTTTACACTATATTTTTAATTAAAAATGTTGCCAAGTTGGCAACTTGATATATATATATATATATATTTTATAATTTTCTTCCTCCTTTTCTTCAGGGTCCCTCTGTTAACAATCAAAATTTTTGGTCGAGATTCTCTACTTTATGGCGGCGAGAAGCATGGAAACAACATGATCTAGGCCTTCAATCACATGATTGAGCGGTTCAAAAACGTGAAGGAAAAATGGGACCAAGCGGGATAGTTGGGATAAAAATTAGGCAAACAAAGGCCATTGGATATGGTAATGGATGAATGGATAAGAGGTTTCATAGGCTAGAACTGCAGACACTTGCACGCAATTAGATTAGCTACTGTGACCATAGAACCTACGCACACGTTGATGTGCAAGTGATGAGATTACAGGTGGCGAAGAATGGATGGCCCAGATCAAGTGATGAGATTACATGAGATTACAAGTGAGGCCATTTTGCATCGTTTTTTTTTGCCAGATTTTAAACCTAGAGATAGAAAATAAAAAAAATAATTATTTTACAAGCATAACATTTACAATACTTTTAAAAATATTTCTTTTATATTAAAACATACATAAATAATTACAAACTCTTAAAATTTTGAGCTCTTTAGGTTTGATATAGATATGATTTTAAGATTCAGAATTATTTTTAGAAATTACTAAAAATATTATAAGACTTATTCACAAACTTAAAACACACTATAAGACTTATTAAGACTCAAAATAAAATTACCACTTATTATTTTTATTGTTTTAACTAATTTCAAACTAAACTAATATTTTAATGCAAAAATGATTCTAAAAATTACCAAAAATATTATTAAACATAAAACATATTAAAAAAATTATAATTAAACATATTTTTTCATTAAGATGCTAAAGCACTGTTTCACACCTGACTACTTTAATTAAGGAATTTAACGAGAAATATTAATGCAAAATAATTGATTTTAGGTTTAAGAAATATGCTTTTGTCAAGTCTTATCACTCAGTCACGAACTTTTTTTTTTGGTTGATGGGTAATACTTTTGTGGCTAGCACATGTAGGTGTCCAGCATGCACGCCTTGCTCCAAAACACTACTAGCTCTTTGAGAAACAACATCCCCACTACAAGGAGAGTTCTTCCCATCATCACCACCCACCCCTCCCCAAAAAAAAAAAAAAAAATCTCGCCCCCATATCCCCATTTGCTCAAAATTTTTGAACTTAAACACTCCTTCTCCCTCTAGCTTCTTTGTGCCCATACTTTTTTTAGTCTCTATGTTCTCATTCTCTCTCTAAGAAGCTTCTACTTATTTTGAGATTTCTTCTTTAAGATAATAACTTTTGAGAGTAAAATTAGAGAAGATTGAAACAAAGAATCATATTTTTCGAGTGGTAGGATTAGTTATAATATGGGTTAGAGGTTGGTTTCTTTAAGTTTTCTCAAGACGTTTTTCATATGTTCTTTGTTGCGTTCTTGAGAGGTTAGTCTCCTTTATCTTCAATCTCAACTATTTTTGAGACTTTTCTTGTTTGTGGAAGAAAGAGGCTTGAATTTTAGATTGTTGAGAATTGGTATGGAACGTTTGTTTCTAGATTTTCAGAGTTAGTGTAGAATAGGGTGTTCATGTAATTCACCAATTCGAGTAATTCGTTCAATCCAATCTAATCCAATGGATTAGATTAGATTATGAAAAATACGTATTGGTTTTGAATTGAGAATTTTTCAATCCGATATATGTGGATTGGATTAAGGATTAAGTATCTTCTGATTCGTGTAAGCTGTGAATCCGATATATATAATATTTAAATTTTATATATTAATATTATATATATATATAGATAAACAAATTTCTAAAATACATACGGCTATTTTTGAAAGACATGTTTTGTGAAGTTAAAAAAGAAAAAAAAGAGAAAATTACATTGTATGCCACACTTTTAAAAGTTGTGTTTATTTATGTTATACTATTATTCATATTACATGCTAATGTTGTGTCATAAATTAACATATGTGACATTTATAAAAGGTAAATTTTAAAAGATACATTTATAAAATTTCCAAAAAAAAAAATAAAAACCCCACTCAAAAGATAAAGATATGTTTTAATATTTTCTAAAATACCTACAGTTTTTCTTTTTTCTTTTTAAAGGAAGGCTTTCTTCTAATTTTATTAAGTATGTTAGTTATAATGCTGCAATTTATTTTATTATCCGACTTGCATTGCATCAGCTTATAATTTGTTAGATTTGAATGAATTGTGTCATGTTATATTATGCTTTATTTATTTTTAATTTTTTAATTAATTTAAACGCCTAGTCTGTGAATCTACAGATTCCATCCGTAGAATCCATTGTTCACGAATCGGATTGGATTGCTTTGGATTGGGACTTTTATGGATTGGTATTGGATTAGAATTTTTATAATTCGATATATACAAATTGGCTATGAACTGACCCCTAATCCATATAATCCGATCTTTGAACACCCCTAGTTTAGAGCAGGGATGATATTCCCACCCATGGGTACAGGTACTCACACCTAATAGGCCAAGTATCAAGAATATGGGGTGTGGGCGGGTATGGGAGTTAAAATTAACCTTCAAGTCGGGCCCAATTATATTTTCTTTATTATTCTTACATATATATATATGTATGTATTTATGTGTGTATATTTTTATGTATGTATTTATGCTTATACATATATATATGTGTGTGCGTGTGTGCGTGTATGTACATGATGCGGATGTAAAGTAACAAAGTTGGTATGAAGCTATGAAGAGAATATGCAAAGAAAAAGAATAATGTTTTTATTTATTTTATAAATTTAGTTTTCATATTGATGGAGTTTGGATTTAGATTAATGTTTATTTTAATAGACATAAGTGATTATGTTATTAAATCTTACAATTTACTTAATAAAATTTCATTCGAGTTTAATAATATTACAACAATTCTAAAACTTTAATAGGTAAACGAGTAAGGTATAGAGACAACTCCCCTGATGGGGATTCCTTGACCTCACCACCTCCTTAAACTAGGCGAGTATGGGTTAGGTATGAAGGACAAAAGAGTAGTAGGGTATGAGTGTGGAGGAAGCATACCCCCCCCCCCGCGTCCTGATGTCATCCCTAGTTTAGAACCAAATATGTACTTTATTTATTTCTTTACTATTGCTCTCTCTCGCTTATATATATATATATATATATATATATATATGTTGATTCCAGATTTAAGGGCTATGAAGGTTGCAGCCTAGCTTGCATAATGCAAGCTAGCTAAAGTTATTACCTAGCTTGCATCCTCTAGGCCAAGGCGAGGCGAGCTTACACAGTGCGAGATTGGAAGGGCCTTGCCAGCTCATGTGAAATCATCAATATTATTTTTTTTGAGGCGGGGTATTCGCCAAATGAAAATTTTAGTAAAAGATTTAGAGTTTTATTATTTCAGTACCCTGTATTTTAATAAAATATTAAATTGGTACCCAAATGTTTGGAAAATATAAAAAGACACTTGTAGTTTTTGAAAACATTACTTTGGTTCCCTAAACTCCATTTTTGGGTATAAAATATCCATTTTACCCTTTAATAAAAAAAATCACAGATTAGATACATAAAAACATGAAAGAGAATAAATAAAAACTAATAGCAAAAATTGTTTCAATTATTTTTTACTATTCTTACTACTTTTACTACAATATTTTTGCTAATAAAATTTAAACAAAAAAAGGTTCAAATCACTCTCCCAAATATACGCTAAATAAAAAAAGGAAGAAAAAAAAGAAATCCAAAATTTTTAAATGATTGTTTGGCAAGGATAGTTAGAATCAATTTTTTAGTTTAAAACACTGTAGCATGTGAGAGCTTTATATTATAACAACTTTTTACTTTTTTACTGTAATATGTGAAGGATTTATATTATTTGATAACCATAAGTTGGTTCTAATTACAAACACCTTGTAAATCAAGTGGTCGTCATCCCACTCAAATTCTTCATATATGAAGTTGGGGCTAGAAATTGAATCAATCGATGCTAATCCCATTGAGTATCGACATTTACTCACATCAAGAGGTCCAATAAGCATGATTCCTTGAGCTTGTATACTTATGGGGTCCTTCCCATAATCAGAGCCTCTAGACGATGGCAAAAAAGAAAAATGTAAATAAAAAATAAAATCCCTCAACTTCACTCAAATCTACGCTTTCTCATATTTTTTCCTCATAATTCCCTTAATATATATATATATATATATATTCTTCTTCCCTAAAAATATAAAAAACCATCTTATTTCTCCTCCTCCTTGAAAATTTTGAAAACCAAAAAATAGCCTCTAGACTATTGTTCGCACATTATGGAAATGGTTTTTGGGTTTTGTGGTTTTGTGCATATTTTTGGGGCTACCGGACTGATGCTACTAAGTTTGAATCAAGTCAGGATTTGGTGTATTGGGTATTTGAAGAGTTTGGAGATAATTGAAAAGATTAGGAAAGACTACATCAAGCAGCTCTTGTAATGGACGTTATTTGGTATTCTTGACTATCCAGGGGTTTCCCACATTGAGCAACCAAACTCTGGTTGACTGTTCATAAATCAAATCCATGTTTTGTTGAGGGAAAAAAAAAAACAGTTACTCAACTACTTTTTGTCCGATAAAATAAAATCGCAAAAGAAGAAAAACATAAAACAAAAAATCAACACATGCTTATTACTTCAAATTATTTGTCTAATTTTGGATGCTCAAAAAAGAATCACATTTTTTTCATATCATATAACAAGCAAGCATGAAAAGCCTCAATTGAATAACATCTTATTTCTATTAAATAATACGGTATAATGTGGTTGGTTAGACAACATTTTTAGACACTAAGAGTGTGTTTGGTCGAAGTATTCTTTGGACTTAATGGACTCAAATTTGGATTCAAGTATCAAGAATCCTTTAAGTACGTGTTCTTTTTTCCCCAAAATTCAATTCCTTTGAGTATCAAGAATCTAAGTTTTTAGAGTCATAACCCACTAAATTTTTGATATTTGGATATCTTTGCGATAGTAAAAGCTAAAATTCTCTCATTTATATTTGAAGAAAAAAATTATAACTTCTTCATTTAATATCCAAATGAGATGATTTTTTTTTATTGTGTTTGTAGTGAAGAGATCTAGTTTTCCAATTATAAGACAATGCATATAAGAAGATATCATCAACTCCTACAGAGGAGCTATGGATTTTGTATTCATGAATAACAGGTTTAAGCAATCAAGAGCCATGTCTCTAACATACCGGCATGCGTAGCAACATGAATTGTGGATGTCGCCCTTTGGCATATCAAAAGACATAAGTCAAGACAACGGGCTTATTATTTATCTCAAGATTAAGAGATTTTATTAGATTTGCCAACAATTCAAAAAAAAAATTTCACTACCTCTCCAAACATAAATTTCAATTTTATTCCATACTCAGATTAAAACTTAAATGCACATCCAAACATCAATTCAGATAACAATTTAAATTACTAATTCAAATCACATAACTTATATCAAATCACTAATTTGAATCCATTTACTAGACCCTAAAATTTTAGATATATAGACGATTTAATTTGTAACTGGGGATAATATATATGACAAGGTCTAGTTAAATTAAAGACACATTTGATACTCCAGGAATATGGTGAGTAACCAATGATTAATTACATTAATTTTCGCAAGAAAATTCAAACTGAAAAGTACTGCTCATGAGTATATGTATCAATCCCCAAAATTCTGCTATACAATCACAACACAATGTAATTTAAGTTGAGCAACAATAAGTCGATTGTTTGGTGGCAGTAACTTCACGATCAATATGAATATTAATCTGTTTGGAAGCATGCAGATTTGTTAAGGTTTGTTCTTCATTAGCCATTTTAACTTGCAAGCTCTTTTGGGTAGTGATTTCATGGATTTTGGTAACCATCTGCAAAAAAGCTTCCTCAACATTAAGATTCTCCAAGGCAGAAGTTTCCATAAAACACAGGCCTTCTTTTTCTGCCAAATTTCTTCCTTCTTCTTCGCTGACATCTCTGGATATTTGACCTAAATCAGATTTGTTCCCAACAAGAACCACAACCATATCTGGCTTGCCATATTGCCTGAGCTCTACCAACCATTTCTTCACATTTTCAAACGTGCTGTGCCGAGTTATGTCGTACACTAACAATGCGCCAAGTGCCCCACGATAGTATGAACTCGTTATTGCCCTAAACCTGTAAATAATTCAACCATTATAATTATATGATTAAACATCATTTATTTCATAATCTAACAACTTTTATTTTTGATAGATACTTCCAAAAATTTTGTTTCTTCAAAATTTTTTTCCCTACACTAAAATTATCAAACAATTTTTTGAAATATGACATAAACAATTATCACAAACTTATCTTATAATAACTAAGATTTTATATAGATAAAAACCATTGGGGCTAGCCCAATGATTAGGAGGCCTCTCGTGTTCGATCCTTGGGGGACAATTTTATGTTAATGGGGTATATGAGGTGCATAAATACCAAAAAAAAAAAATTATAAAGATTGTTACAAAAAGGTGCAAAATGTTATATAAGGTGTTTGGAATAGTAGTTTAAACTATCAGTCTAGATTTTTGAGAACTGTAGCATGTGAAAAGTTTACACTATAACTTTTTACTGTAGTATATAAGACCTTTAAACTGTTTACAATTTAAATCTTTGGTTTGAACTACCTTTTAAACACCCTTAAAGTTATCAATCGGTTTCAAAAGGGTGGTTGCAAATGGTAGTGCCTCAGGCAACAATAAACCTACAATGAAGGCTCCAATGACTCAAGCTCAGCCCTCAAATCCATATGTCCCACCTCAGAACAACAAATGCTTTTGGTGCTTTCAACCAGGCCACCAGTCAAATGATTGCCCACAACAGCGCCAAGCAAATGTTGCAAAAGATGTCGGAGATGTTGAGCAATAGGAAGACCTTAGAGATCAGTTGGGTGACTTTGACGGTGCTGAAATTGTGCAAGGGCATGAAGGGGAGCCAGTAGCGCGTATAGTTCAACGTTTGCTGTGCACTCCAAAACAAGTTCACTCTTCACAGAGGCATGCTATATTACAAACAAGATGCACCATGGTTTGCAATGTGATTATAGACAGTGGTAGTAGTGATAATATAGTGTCAAAGGCATTGGTGAAGGCTCTCGATTTGAAGACCAAGAAGTATCCAAACCCGTACAAGATTGATTGGATTAAAAAGGGTGTTGAGACCAAAGTTCAAGAAGTTTGTCATGTACCACTCTCTGTAGGCAAGTTCTATAACAAGAAGTGTTATGTGATATTGTCAACATGGATGCATGCCTTGTTTTGTTGGGCCGCCCGTGGCAATTTGATGTCGGAGCAGTCCATAGAGGAAAAGAGGACAGCTACCTCTTCACGTGGCATGGTCGAAAAATTGCTCTAGTCCTAACCTTTGCTTCCCCATCCATTTCATTGGAGCTCCAGGACATACTTCTAACTATTCTAGGAAATGAGTTCCAAGAGGCCATTAAAGGAGAAAAATTTGTGTTTGCTGTGCACATGACTGAACCATCAAAACCAGCCTAGTAATCCCAAAAATTTTCCAGCCCCTCCTTGATGAGTTCTCGAATTTATATCCAAAAGAGTTGCTGGCCGAATTTCCCCCGTTAAGAGGCATTCAGCACCAAATCAACTTCGTCTTGGGTGCCACACTTCCTAATCTTCCACATCACAGAATGAGCTCTTTTGAGCATGGGATACTTCAATGGTTGGTCGATGACCTCATTCGGAAGCAATTGGTCCATGTTAGCTTAAGCCCCTATGCGGTGCCGGCTTTCCTTGTTCCTAAGGATGGGTCATGGCGGATGTGTGTCGACAGCCGTGCCATCAACAAAATAACAATAAAATACCGTTTTCCCCTTCCCCTTTTAGAAGATATGCTTAATAAGTTGGCTAGGTCTAAGTTTTTCTCAAAGCTAGATATTCGTAGTGGTTACCAGCAAATTCGGATGCGACCGAGCGATGAGTGGAAAACCGCCTTCAAGACACAAGAGGGTCTTTATGAATGGCAAGTGATGCCATTCGGCATGTGCAATGCTCCTAGCACATTCATGAGGCTCATGAACCACGCGCTCAAGCCTTTCATTGGGAAGTTTATTGTCGTGTACTTTGATGACATCCTCATCTATAGCACCACCGAAGAGGAACATGTTGCACATTTGCGAGTTGTTTTGGAGGCACTATGGAGCAACAAGCTATACTTAAACTTAAAGAAGTGTGAATTCTTCACCAAGGAACTGCTCTTTCTTGGGTTGTCATAGGGGAAAAAGGTGTAGCAGTGGATGAGAACAAAGTACAGGCAGTAAGGGATTGGCCGACTCCTGCAAATATTCATGAAGTGCGAAGCTTTCACGGGCTCGCCACTTTTTATAGGAGGTTTGTCTACAACTTTAGTACCATTACGGCACCAATAACTAATTGCTCAAAGCAGGAAAAGTTCTTCTAGCATCGTGAGCAAGATGCTAGCTTTGCGCTGATTAAGGAAAAATTGAGCACAACTCCGGTTTTGGCCCTCCCAAATTTTGACCAAGTTTTTGAGGGCGATACGGATGCTTCAATGCTTGGGATTGGGGCTGTCCTCAGCCAGACTGGGAGGCCGATCAAGTATTTCAGTGAGAAGGTAAGTCATCTACCAAGTTTTCATGGTTAACCTTCGTAATCCAACACTAATGTCATCCACCAAGGTGACGACAACACTTACTCTTTTGTGTGCAAGGGTTGAAAGATTGTTTTGCTCCCTGTGGTTCCTACTTGCACCAATTCCCTAGATTCCTCCTCCCCAAAGAAGCTATTCTTTATTGTCTTGGGCGCGTAATTTGTAAAAGAAACCACCAACAAAAGCCCCATGCTAGCCCTGCTTCTAAAAGAATAACCTATACCTTATTCCACCTTACCACCTGAAGTTTAACTCATCCTCAACGATTTCCCTAACCTAACCTAGACAAGCTCCCACCTAGATTATCCCTACTGTGACATCCAACACCAAATTGACCTACTTACTGGCGCTAGCCTTCCAAACCTTCCTTAATACAAAATGAGTACAAAGGAACATGAGATCCTACAATTTTAATGATATATTGGTTCAATAATATATATATATTGATTCATAGCCACTTCTTGCTGGTGATTTTGTTGTTGTATATTTCAATGATATATTGATTTACAGCCACTCCTTGTCTGATCACTTGGTGCATTTGAAGAAAGTTTTGTAGGTACTTCGAGAACAACAACTCTTTCTCAATATTAAGAAGTACGAATTTGTATAGTTCCTCCTCTGATTCTTGACTTCATTATCAATGAACATGGTGTTGAGGCCGACCTCGCAAGGTTCAAATGATTTGGAAATGACCTACCCCGAAGTCTAGTCATGACATGCAGAGCTTCCATGGGCTCGCCACATTTTATCGGCGTCTCATTTGTGGGTTTAGTACATTGGCAGGCCCAATTGTCAAGTGTTTGAAGAAGAGGTCATTTCAGTGGCATGCTGAGCAAAAGTTTAGCCTTGCTGAACTTAAGAACAAACTGAAATCTGCTCCAACCCTTACACTCCTAGACTTTTCCAAGCCTTTTGAAGTTGAGACTGATGCAGGTATGCTTGGCATAGGTGGCGCACTTAAGTAAATAGGCTGATCGGTCAAATTTTTCAGTGAAAAGCTAAGTGAAATACGACAAAAGTGGTTGGTGTACGAGCAAGAACTCTTTCCATTGTCTAAGCATTAGAAGCATTGGGAGGAATATCTCCTCCACACTGAGTTTTTTCTGCACAGCGACCACCAATCACTCACCTTTTTGTAGTCTTAGAAATATCTATCTCGTGTGCACGCTCGTTGGGTAGGTTTTCTCGAACACTTTACGTTTTTTCTCACCCACAAAGTGGGCAAATGCAGCCATGTGGTGGATGCTCTCAGCCGTCGAGCCACCCTTTGATCACTTTTAAAACAAGCTATGCTTGGTTTTGAGTAAATGAAGACCCATTATGCAATCGAGATGATTATAACTCCATTTGGCTGTTTGTCAACAACCTGGTGATCTTTTGGATTTCCACATAAAAAATGGCCATTTTTCTTTGAAATCCATTTGTGCATCCTTCACTACTCTCTTCATGAAAAAGATTGTGCGAGATCTCCATTGTGCAGACTCACCGCTCACTTGGGCTGTGACAAAACCACCACCCTAATCGAAGAACGGTTTTACCAGCCAAAGCTTCGATCCACTGCCTTTCGCTTTTGAAATGTTACCTAACTTGTCAGAGTGCTAAGGGGAATGTGCACAATACCGAACTCTATACGTCGTTGCCTGTCCCCATTACCATTTAGGAGGACATCTCTACAGACTTGGCCTTCCTAAAACTCCCCGAAAAGTTTATATGGCCTTTGTTGTTGTTGATAGGTATTGTAAAATGTCTTACTTCATTTCTTGTGAATGCATTGATGATGCTTCTCACGTGGCCATCCTCTTCCTCTGTGAGGTGGTTCATTTGCATGATGTGCCGAAGGCTATCACCTCGAACCGAGATGTTGAGTTTGTCAGCCATTTTTGGCGGGTTCTTTGAAAGAAATTCTCTACTAGTCTCCAATGTGGAAGCGCTTATCATCCACAAGCCAATGTGCAAGCCGAAGTTGTTTACCGCACTCTTGGTGATATGATTCGTTGCCTTATTCTTGACAAGTCCATGCGACAAGATCTTACTATTCCCCCGGGGGGGGGGGGGGGGGGGGGG
>CAMOHE010051523.1:45738-84244 GCA_946598075.1 Artocarpus hirsutus
CCCCCCCCCCCCCCCCCCCCCCCCCCCCCCCCCCCCCCCCCCTCGCTTTTAATTCGACCCTTAATCGTTCCACCGGTTCCTCTCCCTTTGCAATTGTCTACGCAAAGCCCCCAAATCAAATGGTTGATCTGGTATAGCTCTCTCACTCCAAAAGCAGCGCTGCCGAGAACTTTGTTGATTCTATTGCTAAAATGTTTGCTGACATCCAAGCTTGAAGCTTCCAATGCCAAGTATAAAGCTGTGCCGATTTGCACCACTGCCTTCAAGTTTTTAGCTCCGGTGATCTTGTCATGGTCCATGTTCATTAGCATTGCCTCTGTCCTGGTGCCTCACACAAGCGACATCCCAAGAAACTTAATCCCTTCCATGTGAAGCCTCCCTTCCATTTGAATGGCAATGCTTATGTCATCTACCTTTCTTTCCACCCGTAATTTAGCTCGTTGACCTCACTTTTGCTCTCCCCCGAATGTAGCCAAAGTTGCCATCGAGACCTTGCGGTCGAGCTCTTTTCTAATGGTGGCGACATTGACGTCAATAGTCCAAATTCTTCTGAAGAAACCTCTCTAGAATGGTTCAGGAAATTCCTGGCCTCAACAATTTTCCATTCAACAGTAAGCAAAAGCTTAAGCTTACGAAAATTTGGCCTGAAAGCCGTAATAGGCAAAGAGACAACTAATACACTAATCTTAGTAAACGACAGGCTAAAAAAGCAAGGAAATAAACAAGAAACCACTTGGTGTTTGAATACGTGAAATAACAACAGAGCTAAAGGACAACTAGCAAAGATTCTTATTAGCTAAGTAGTTGGAGGCAAAACGGTAATGTTTTCCCCTGCTGCTGCATCATCTATATAGCAAACGCATCAAGCATATGATTATATGTACATATAATATATTTGCAGAGTTTCTGGCTTGTACAAATGTAATGTTCATACTCGCTGACCAATACGCACACACGTATATCATGTATATAACTTCCTATATTTTAGTGATCTCTCTCTCTCTCTCTCTCTCTCTCTCTCTCTGAATGAATACTATATTTCAATCTTAAAAAGACTATAATACTGTAGAATTTAAAGAGGGCTTCCCCAAAAAGAGTACCATTGATAGAAAAATATACCAAATGTTCCATGTGTTGGCGATTTCTAGTCTAGTAAAATATGACAATGTCTTGTGGGTCCACGTCTTCATGACATGTCGTAGTCTCGCTTAACGTCTAAGTTTTTCGTGGTGAAGTGATTGAGCATGTTCTTATGTACGTCCTCAATTATGATTAGTACATAATGCCATTTATAGTATAAAATTCAATTGTATTCAATTAAATAACAAAATAATACTAAATAGATGATTTAATATGCAAAGACTTAGATCGGTAATTTTTTTTTTTTAAATACTAGCCTTTTTCAGTGGAGTTTTTTCTTGAGACATCATCATCATAAGTTGTAACATAATGTGTTATATTGTTAAAAGCTGTAAAATTGATCACATGACTTGGACGGGGTTGCATTGGAATAACATGGGCGTGCTTCTGTGTGATGATCAAATTGAAGATGAATGGGTTGCATTAATGCATTTGGGAAAAGAGAAAAAAAAAACAGTTGAAAAAGCCCACACTCATCAACCGTGTTGTCTACAAATCAAGCTCACACAAATGTTGCCACGACAAATAAAGCTGTCATATTATATTAACCAAAGTTTCTTATTTGAAAGGAAAAAGGAGAAAAATGAGATCAGCTCACATGTGCTCCATTGGAGCACCATTCTTTCCCGTGAAATGACAACAAACCGAAAGCGTTCTTGTCCCAATTGGTTTCGTTCGTTCCAGTGTTTTTCTTTTCTCATTCTTTATTATTTAGGTAAACGGGTCCCACCAGAGTTAATCATTGTTTCTGCTTTACGCTCACAACTCTGACTTAATCAACAAATTTAGGTGGAAAAAGAGATCGTGTCCCAGAAGCAGCAACAGTCGATGGCTGATAATCAAACATTTGATTTTCAACCTCTGGAGAATTAGATATACTCGAGGAAGATAATTTTAACAAAAACCATAACATCACTCCTAACTATAAACACCGTAAAACACTTACATATTATAATATAAATCGTTTATATGTTATAGTTCTTCCACCAAATCAATTATGTGTTACAGTTTTCAAGTTATACCAAACCGTTTAGAAAAGGGTTCGTTTAACGGGACCTACTGTACGGATAATAGGAATAACAAAGGCTTGCAAAACCCCACAAACAGTTCAGATTCGTTTTTTCTATTTAATATTTTTTATTAAGAAATTCATCTTAATTAGTTGGGCCATTTGACTCATCTGATCTAATACGAATGTTATATCATGGTAATCCTTGACCTGAATATTGGAAGCAAAAGAAGTTGTGTGGATTATCCGGAAAATTCAAATTATTTAGAATCATGATTCGTGAAGTAGAGGAATATGTAATTGCACATAAATATATAGGTAGGAAAATATAGTTACCTTTCCTGTCCAGCAGTATCCCAAATTTGAGCCTTGATGAGCTTATCACCAACTTTAATGTTTCTGTAAGCGAATTCCACACCGATGGTGGGCTTGGAATCAAGACGGAATTCATTTTTTGCGAATCTTGAGAGAAGATTGGATTTCCCAACTGCAGAGTCTCCAATAAGAACTGCCTTAAAAAGGTAATCACAATCTTCTTCAAATGAATCATCCATGAGAAGTATCCTTGTCGTTTCTGTTTTCTTTCTTTCCCCTTTAGCAGAGAACGAAAATTTTTCGAGTGTTAAACTTTGTCAAAAGGAAGGAAATGGATATAAAAGGGAGGAAAAAAAGTCTTCCTTTTCTTTTTTTTAATTTGGCAAGTTTAGGGACACACTCAAATGGATTTGTACATTTGGAAGGTATTTGAGTATTTTACATATGAAGACATGGGTATGGACATGATGGATGTAAATTGATGTTGTTGTCAAGGCCAGTGGGCGTCATTGACAGAGGAGGAAAGCCCCTTTTGAAAGTTTCCACCACCATGAAAGGTAGATCATATTGATCCATGTGTAACTTTTTATGCTATTTTATTTTTTTCTTAGTTTAGTTCTTTTTTTTTTTTTGCGAGTCTTATGTGGCCTTTTCTTACTGGTCATTACTCATTGTATTCCAACAGAGCTGTAAGCTTATTTGGGGAAAGTTGTTCACATCAATCCTCATTTTATTGCTTAAGAATAAGGGTTAAGCGTGATAATTGCTAATCATGCCAAGCGCATCCCTCTCAGAAAACTAATGTTTAGATGTGACGAGTTTGGTGATCAAATTTAAATCAAAGACCAAACTTAGAAGGTACTTTGTAACAGACTCCATGGTTATATCTAGATCAACTCCGAGCTAGCTATATGATAAAATTAAGGCTATTTGATGCTATTGGTTCCTGAACTCTAAGCATAATGATAGTTTAGTGTCTAAACTTTTAATTTTGACAAATTATTTCTTAAATTTTTTTTTACTACTTTGGTTCCTGCCTCTAAAACTAAAGAGCAAGTTTTGAAATTTAACATATATGACCACATTCCCATCGATAAAATCTAGAAATTTCACACAAATAGTTACTGTAAGTGTAAAATCTTATAGTGTTTAAGGATTGTAATATTTGTTAACAAAATATTTTGCATGTAATCATTTTTATTAAATTTCAAGTTATTGTATGAAGGGAACATGATTATCTTAGTTAAATTATAAAAGTTCATTGTCAATTTTATCAAGAACCCAAACTATTAAAATAACAAAAATTTAGGGACTAATTTGTTAAAATTAAAAGTTCAAAGACTAATATGTCACTATGCTAATAGCTTGGGAACTGATAGTGCTAATAATCCTAAAACTAATATGGCCACAGCCTGCTTAAGAAGTTGGGGTTGAAAATTAAATAACAATTAGGATTAATTACATTGACACCCCTTATATTTTTCAAAATAACAAAGACACCCTCTTAACTAAATCTAATTACTTCAACACCCCTAACTTTTCAAAAAAATCACAGAGACACCCCTTATTATGAGTGTTCAAAAAATCCGCTAAACACCCAAACTGTTCAATCCAAACCAAACTGAACCGAATCTGTGGTTTTTGTTTTAATTTTGAACGATTTGAGTGGTTTTTTACACAAATCTTTAAAGTGGTTTGGTTAGTGGCTTGAATTTTCAAACCGCCCATCTAAACTATCTGCCAAACTGGCAACTCTACCATGTTATATAACTTTTACTTTTAAAATAATTTTATGGGTAAATAGCTCGGTGGTCTCCAATCTTTTTAAAAAGATGCAATTTAATCCCCAACCTTTTTGTATTTAATTAACTGGGTTTAACCATTTAAATAGTTACAATTTGGTACCTAGCTATTAAGTTTAACTGTTAAAAATGTTTTGACCACTTAGTGAGGCTATTTTAGTAAAATACCTAATATGTTTTAAATAAATTAAAATTAAAATATAAAAAATAAAAACAATAAATATATTATTAAAATCAAATCTTTTTTTTTTACTCAAAAATCAAATCTTCTTTTTTAAAAACAAAATAAAATCTAAACTCAAAAAAAAAAAAGTTCCTCCTGCTCTAAACCCCCTTTCTTCCTCAAGCATCCCCTATCAATTACTATCTAAGATCCATTGTAGCCTCTCCTTCACAAAGGCCATCACAAGTCTATCACTCACACACACTCTTTCTCCCAATCTCGATCTGGGCACAACAGCAAGGGGCTGATCGATGAAGGCTGGGTTACATAGGGTAGGTCATGAT
The DNA here is from genome assembly GCA_946598075.1 of Artocarpus hirsutus. Taxonomy (NCBI): domain Eukaryota; kingdom Viridiplantae; phylum Streptophyta; class Magnoliopsida; order Rosales; family Moraceae; genus Artocarpus; species Artocarpus hirsutus. Next base: position 50,512 of record CAMOHE010051523.1, read on the forward strand.
GGGGTTAGGTGCAATGGAGGGTAGATCATGACAGGATTGGGTGCAACAAGGGTAGGTGGGCTAGGGGGTTTATCATGACGGGGTTGGGTGTGATGTAGGTGGGGTCGATGGGGAGGGGTTGCAATGAGGTTGGGCATATAGGAAGGGTCATTGGCGAGATAGGGGAGCAGTAGGCAGGGGTAGGCAATAGGGTTTTAGGTTTTTTATTTTTTTTTGATTATTTTGAATTATTTTGGGCTTTTTCTTTATTTTTTTTTACTGAGTTTGAATTTTTTGGGGGTAAAATTAAGGCTTTGTTTGGGAAATTAGTTAGAACTAAAAAGTTTCAACTGCTACAGTGTAAAGCTTTCACATATTCTAGTAAAAGTAAAAGTTTGCTATAGTATTAAGCTCTCACATACTACAATTGTTAAGTTCCAACTACAAGTTCCAATATTGTTTCCAAACACACTACAAACTAATGGTAGTGATTTAGTATTTTTAAATCAATGGACAGGATCCATCCTTAATTTTTTAATATATCAATTATTTAAAAGGTAATTTAGTAATTCTAATTAAAAAAATGATATTAAGATTTTTTAACGGTTAAACATAACAGGTAGGGATCAAATTACATCATTTTAAATGGTTAGACCTAGTTAAATAAAAAAGATTGGAGGACCAAATTGTACATTTTTTGAAAAGATTAAGGACCAACCGAGCTATTCTCCCTAATTATGTATAAGAATTGTTATTTTTTTATATAGATTATTTTTCATTGGTCATTAAAAGAAGTTTTACACATATAAGATGCACCTTTTTAAATTATACAATTATACTTTTCCTATTTATACTCTATAATTATACTTCTCCTAATCACTCATCATCAACATCAAAAAAGAAAAAAAAAGAAAATCAAATTAAAGAACCAATTTATACAACTAAGACTAACTCATGGAATGAAACCCTAGCCTCCCCCCATCCCACGACAAATGTCTTCTATTTGCACCACTATTGGCTTACTCATCATGCCGTTAATGTTACACGGTCATTGCTCCACCACCGGCCCAACTCACCATGGCATCGATTAAGGATATTACTAGGACGGCTTTTATCGACACCAATGGAAAGTTTTAATTCAAGTTTTAAAATTTAATTGTGTTGTCTTATGTTATTTAGTTACACTTCTCTTAATCACTCATCATCAACATAAAAAAAAATCAAATTAAAGTACCAATATATACAAATAAGACTAACTCATGGAAGGGAACCCTAGCCTCCCCCTATTCAGCGACCAACATTTTTTCTCTACACTATCAATGTTACATTGTCTCGCTCTGCTACCGGCCCAACTACCATGACGTCGATTAAGGATATTAGTAGGGTGGGTTTATCGACATCAATGGAAAGCTTTAATTAAGGTTTTAAAATTTAATTGTGTTGTCATATGTTATTTAGTTATAATTTTTGACTTTTTAGTTTAGTTGTTGTTAAACTTTGATTTGTGTTATTGTGACTTTTTAGTTTGGTTTTTGGTTTATATTAAATCTTTAAAAGATAAACTTTTAGACGTTTTATAATTTTTGTTAAATAAAAAAAATTTAATCTTAAGTACAAACTACCCAACAACTTAAGAGTGATTAGTTTTGGTTTGGTTTGGTTTTATAGAAAAATATCAAACTACCCAAACTGCCCAAATATAAAATTTATTTTTGGTTTAGAGAAAAGAACTGCCCAAATCGTCCGCTAACACCCCTACCATTTATGTTAGTTAACTGTGAAAGCTGACTTATGTTTGACCGTTAAATTTGCTAAAACGCCAAAAATGTTCCTCCATGCATAAAAAAACATATTATAGCAATGTATATTATTTGAAATGATGTTTTTACCCTTATTTTGCATCAAAACATGAGTTTAATTAATTTTTACATACTTTACTATTATTCTCACTCATTAAAAAAATTTCTTGATCTATTTTTTAATTTTCAAGAAATTAAAATGTGTTTTGCCTTCTAAATTAGTAATTTTGAGTCTTGTAAGATTAATTAGGTCTTACTAAATTAATTCATTATCATCTTAGCTCTATTTTTTCACAACAAATTTAAAATTTATAACAAAATTACAAAAAATAAAAAAATAAAAAAAAGTTTTTTGAGAAAAAAATAAAAAAGAGATATAAAACACTAAAAATCTAAAATAAAAAGCCTCTCTCTCACTTGATCTGTGAAGAAGCACAAGGAAGGGGCATGACAAGGTTGGGGTGTGACAGGGTGAAAGTGGCAACGTGATGGGGTATGGAAGCTTCGGGGTGTTGCTGGGCAGTGGGAGGGGGCGCGACGAAAGAGGGGGCAACAGGGCTAGGGGTGCGCGACTGGGTTTTGCCTTGTATTTATCACTACCCCATAGGTCCATTGGTGGGATCATCCGAGGGTCACATGGTAGTCGGGGGCTATTTGCTGGAGGGGGTTGGTGGTGATTGGGGTGGATGACGGGGAGGATGGGTTTGGCTGGGTGGGTATTTTTTATTTGGACTTTTTTATTGTATCAATAGCTGAGATTAAAAGATATTTTTGTCATTTTATATTGAAAGTTAACAAAGTTATATCCATGGAGTCTCAGTGTAATCAATTTTTGTCAAGGCAATATCTATGTTATTTTTGATAAAACACAAAGGACATCGATGTAATTAACCTAACAATTAAGATCATATATCTAGTGTCGTCTTATTATTTTTACATACATTTTAATAAAGGAAAATAAAATAAAAATGGGAGAAAAAAATATAAACTAAACTAAGTCATGTCTAAAAAGTAGTTTTGCACACTTATGAATTGCATTTTTTTTCCTTTTTTTACAATAATCTAAATTATTGAATAAAAGAAAGTGTGGGGACGTGACAAGATTTTACATCTTTTATGAGCTGCAAATTTTAAAAGGCTATCAATTTACGCGAAGAAGCTTTTTTCTTTTTCTTTTTCTTTTTTAGCATGATTACCGTCGAAATAAAATTGGAAAATGATAAAAATTAGAAGATTCATTTCTAGCCATGATGCTGATGTGTTTTTTTTTTTCATCATAAGCATTTCATCAAATTAGGGTCTCCTAAAGTGGGATATATTTTGTAAAAAATATTTTTTCAGGTTTAGTGTAATTGAAATTTTTATAACATAGATTATAATAAAAGAATGAATTAAAAAAATATATATTTAGAGATTTAAAAAGAAAAATTGCACGTATATATATTTTATTTTGACTGTCGACATTTAATTTTGGGTCTAACCATCTTGAGATTGAGATTTATGAAATATACAATTTGGATCTCTTAATAAATTAATTATTTTTAGATAAATATATCTAGAATGCGTAGCATTTTAGGAGTACTAAAATACTAAAAGAAATATGTGGATCTACAAATATATATTTTTTAAAAGGATAAAAAAATTGGATAGGTGAGATGATTTGTTTTCATTTTAAATATGTAATTTTTATTTTTTTTTCCAAAATTGCTTTTTATTACTTTATATTTCGAAAATCCTTATGTGTTATTACTGTATGTTTGACTACCCAAGTAAAATTTTGATTTAGTTCTTCAATTCAAATAAATCCCAAAAATATTGAAACGTACATACAAAATTTGACCATGAAAGGAATGAAAGAAACTAACTGCAGCATAAGTCAAAGTTGATCACAAGTAATGAAACTACTTCATAGACAAGTTGGTATGGTATGTTTAAGAAATCTATTAGAGAGATCAATAAAATTAAAATGGAGAGAAAATTAAAGAGGAATCATAAGGAAAAGGATATAAGAAATGTTGGAGAGGTTGTAATATATCTCTCTAACAAGTTTGAGATGAAAAGGTCACATTAGAATGAGCAAAAAACACATTTTTATGTGTTTTGTGCCAGCAAGGAGCACCATGGCTCTCAAAATTGAGGCCGCAGCACCGAAATGAACAATCACCATGAAGAAGGATAGAACACCCAGTGCCATGATGCTACCCCTTTGAAGCTGCGATGACCAGATGGTTTTTTGCACAAAGTTTTGTGCAGTAGTGCTAGCGCCACAGCACCCAAAAGCTGGCGCCACGACACTCTCTCGAGCTTATGTGCAATAAAAAAAATGTGATTCTTGAGTTATTTCGAATTGTGTTTTCATTGGTTGTATGCTTTCATACAAACCCGAACAACTATTTAGCAACAAACATATCTATTGTAATAATTATGCTGATACATGATTAGATACCTTTACATGAAATGGTATCTTTATGTAAAGGTTGCATACATTGCATCGATTGTGTCCATTTATAAAAGGACACCCTTGTCATTTATGATATCTCCAAAAAATTTACAAGTTTTGTTGTGAAACTCAATATTATTGCTAGATATTGTATGCATGTGTTAGTTGTATCTTGAGGTTAATGTGCCATAAAACTTGTTAGCATATTTTGAGAAGTGATGGCAAATAAAACTTTCAAGGAAAGTGTTTTATACATGCCTCAAAAATACTCTAATTTTAAAAGTTCAATCTCAATTCTCTTCTTTATACACTCAAATTCTCCAACAAGAACATTGGGGTAAGAGACTATGATAAACAAATGAAGCACAAAAGAAAGGGAAAAAAGTAAAACAATAAAGAAGGAAGAAAGAGAAAAAAAAAGGTAACATAGCAAAAATAAATAGGATAAAAAATAAAACATTATTTTTGATAGACAATGATAGAAAAATTAGAGTCAACAAAAAGGAAAAAAATAAAGCACCTAAAAATTGGAGTTAAAAAGAGAGAAAAATTCAAGTGTGAGACTATAGTAGACAAATGAAGCCCCTAAAAAGAGAGGAAAATGTATGAAAAAAAAGAAATGAAAAAGAAACACAAAAAGATGAAGCCCTAAATGGTGAGAAAAACAAAAAATGAAGCACTAAAGATGAAAATCATAAAGAAAGAAGAAAAAAAAAGAAAAAAAAAACAAAGGAAGAAGACAAAAAAAAACAAGGAAATAAAAAAAAAAAGAAAAGCCAAGAAAAAGGGTAAAAAAAGGAATGAAAAAACCCAAAAAAATGAAAAAAGGGAAAAGGAAGCCTAAAACGATTTGTTTTGGACAATAATAACATGAACAGTGTAAGTTATGAACTCATTTAAGATAGTTAAAAAGGATTAATGCCGAAATAACAGTGAAAATGATAGAAATTTAGAATAATTCATTATTATAATTCTCACTGGTTAATGTGTTTCTATTGAGTATCGAAGATAAAGTGGTTTTAGACATTTTAATCTTCAATAAAGATTCATATACCAAACATAAGCAAACATATAACAACAGTTTAGTAAGATAATACAAACAAGTAATCTACAATGTGTTTATGTGTCAAAACTTTAAAAATATCACCTTAAAGTGATAATTTCTAACTCAAAATTCAACAAGCCACCTTGAGGAGACTTGCTAAATTCAATTAGAAACACGGCTCCCTTCCTCATTAGTATATACCTATCAAGACCTATCTAATCTAGCATATACTAAAAATCATTTTCTTTGGCTATTAACTTTATTAACAGAGCTCCTAAGGGAGGTCGATAATAAAATTAATATTAAGTACATAACCATCGTTTCAACTACTTTATCTATGTTTTACAATCTCCACCTTGGGGTGAACAACGATAAACCATGCCAAAGCAAATTATTCTATTGGAGATCTAACCCAGTACATTATGAAATCCTTTCCTTAAGGTTAGAACCACCATGTGTTACCTATAGACCAACAATGGAGGCCTTAGATCCTCTCTTCAAAAACTTTCTCCCACTTAATATTTTAAAAATCAAGGTTTTATGCTAACATGCATGAACAAATTTTAATGAGCGGCACTCCCTATTCTACATAGCATGTGTTCAACATACATGTTAAAATATATTATAATGTAGACAAGCAACACAACATGCAAAGCTACAAGCAATATAATAAACAACCATAATATCATGGTTCTATCCAAGAGAAAAGACAATAAAGATTACAAAAAATCAATTGAAACATATTATCAATTCTTCATCTTGTATCTTCTCGTTGTATTAGTCTTTATATGGTGTCCATCTTCAATTTCTTAATCTTATATAGTTCAAAAATTTATTTTTTGGTTATCATAAAATTTCATGTTCGTCAAAATTGTCTCAAAAAAAAAAAAAAAACTACATCAAAAAATGTATTGTTTTTAAAAAACAATTTTGCCCACTGCCGACTTACTGATCTGTGACCATCGATCTACCGGTTTATGATCATTGGCCTACCGATACTGAGTAACCAGCTTGCCGATCGACGCTGAACCAACGTCTTTAAAAGCAGTTTTTAATTTATTTTTCAACAATTCAAAAGCATAAAAATTTATAAACACAAAAAAAATTATAGAGAACTCCTATTATCTTTATCTTTTAGATTTGTCTTCACTTCGAATAATTATTTTAATACAAATTTTACAAATCAAAATTAAAATAATAAATCCTAGACGGTGACGATAAATCGCCATCTAATCTCATAAAAAACGTAGACACATATTCTAACTTCTAAGGAACCATAACTTGCAAAATTAATTAATTAATATAATAATTAAAAGAGAAATTTAATTAACCATAATTAATTAATAAACATCCACTACATAATCTTATGACAATATTTAATTATATAGAAATCCTAGAGCGCCAACTTTTCAAAAAATATAATTCAAGCATAGGAAAGATTAAAATCATAAAATTTATATACATAGGATGATTACAAACCTGCAACGTAAAACTATGTCTCTGATACCAATTGTTGAAAAATGATGCGAAGTGGAATTTTTAAAATTTTTAAATCAAAGTCTTTTTCTAAATAACAAATTTGACTTGCTAGGTATATAAATTAATAATAGATCTTACGTGCCTCTTTTGTATACTGAAGACTACAGAAAAGTCTGACTAGAGAAAACCTTCTAGAAGAGCCTCGACTAACTAGTCTTTCTTGTTATTCTCTATTCATGATCGGAGTGCGGATGGTCGTACATTGTATAGTCTTTCATCCGGTGACCCTTCTTCCAACTACTTGAGAAAACTTAGAGCTAAGGTTCCAGTTGTTGAACAATAGCTCATTGGGAGTTTCAAAGTTTCTCTTACGCGAGTACTCACTCTTTACTTCTCAAATGAACTGAGGAACAATGAAAATAGTTTCCTTTATATAATGGTCGAATTTGGGGTCAATCCCTATCAAATTAGGCTTCAAAATTTAATTCTAGATAAACTTCTAGTAAAATTTACCTAAAAAATGTATAATTAGATTATCGTATGTTTGGCCTGTCGATTAGGGAGATCAGCTTACCAAAGTGGCTCCACTGGCTTGCCGACTTAGCGATAATCTGGAAATCTCAAAACAACTTATTTCGCATAAGAATCTTAGATAGAGCCTCAGTTTTAATTTAAATAACCCAATAGAAAAGTTATTTTATCAAAACAGTCATACAATATCATATTAAATAAAATATCAAATAACCCAAATAATTCAACATGTTTATCTTGAATTAATTTACAAAATTAATTCAACTAATAGACCAACATGAATTATTAAATCCAATCTATCGAATTTTAGTCAATCTAATAATTAACATAAGTCATAAATATGTAGGAAAAATAGGTCGTATTGTTATGAGAATTATTATGAGCTAGCAAAGGGGACCTAATAAACATATATAGATTAAGCTCATATAATTATAAAATAACATATCCCATATACATATATTTTATAATTATCAACTCTAACGCTACTCTACTAAAAACTTGAGCTGCACTCTCAAACTATATAAAATTACAAAGCTCCAATAAGCTAATCGTCTATGATATAGCATAATATGTAACATCCCTATAGGATATTCATAATTAGCTCAAGGATAAATTTTGTTTTACTTTACCGACTATTTTTATCTTATGTTCCATTGTCTCACCATTAGATTACTTACTATTTATAAATAGTACACCATTTAGTTACACTAATGTATCAAAGCAGTTTAGCGCTCCATTCTTCCAATTCAAGATAATGCCAACTAAAAAGGTTTGGATTCTATATCTATGAATAACAAGTCTACGCCAATCAAGAATTATGTCCCTAACTTACCGGTATACGTACCATAATTAAATCAGGATGTCACCCTTTGGTACATCAAATGACACAAGTCAAGAATATAGGCCCATTAATTCATTTCAGGATTAAGACATAACATATACAATTGTCTAAAGTAAATTGATTTAAACAAATAGAATTATTAATCAAATTAATTCAACTTTTGCCCCGATCCAATATATTATCACCTATTACAATATACCAATATTTTTACTTATGGAGTCCCACTTTGATGATCAAGATAAGTTATCTCCCATTAGAGATATAGACAACATAACAATCTTAGCACGAATAAAGCGCCGAGCTTTAATCTCTCAATTGTGGACCTTATCATTTAGATTATCACCTTTAAGATTCATGTCTTTCGCATAATCTGTCCATCATATGCATGATTTTAAAGGCTTAGACTGATTGTTTCAGACTTTTGTTTGCTTGTCATACATTTAATAGAAATGAACATAAGAGGAAAATAGTTGATATATGAATAACAAAAAAACTCTTTATTGTTAAATGTCTTCAAAAACTTATTACCTCATTTAATCCTTAAGGCACCTAGCCTAACAATCTCCCACTTGCCCTAAGTAAGTAAATATGACATGTTTCGTATCCCCATAGCCTCTACGTGCCTCTCGAAAACCCTCGTCGGTAGTGTCTTCGTGAAAAGATCAGCTATATTATCCTCAGACGTGATCTTACATACTGCAATATGTCCACCTTCAACAAAGTCTTTATCACATAAGACTTCCAATGTATGTGTTTGCTCTTCTTATGAAATCTTGGTTTCTTAGCATTAGCTTTGGCTATAGTGTCATCACAATATAGTGACATTGGATTATCCATACCGGGAACTACTTCAAAATCCCTAAGGAACTTGTAGAGCCATGCAGCTTCTTTCGAAGCTTCACTAGCTACCACATACTTGGCTTCCATCATTGAATATGAAGTGCAATCTTGCTTAACACTTCTACAAACAATAGCGCCTCCTTCCAAAGTAAATACAGATCCTGAAGTCGATCTTCTTGAATCTAGACAGGATTAAAAACCTGAATTAGTGTATCTAAGAGGTGTTAGATCTTCACCCGAATACACTAGCATATAACCTCTAGTACTTCTTAGGTACATGAAAATATGCTTGACCATAATCCAACGATTTGGTCTTGGATCCGACTGAAATTGATTCACTATCCTGACCGCATAACAAATATCCAGTCATGTGCAAAGCATAGCATACATAAAACTATTTACTGCTGAAGCATAAGGCATCTTCTTCATATATTCTCTTGCTTAATTAGACTTTGGAGAGTCTTTCTTAGAAAGAGTAATTCTAGACCTAGATTGTTGTCCAACTTTCTTAGAATTTTGCATTGCATATTTTTTGAGAATTTTATCTATGTGGATAGCTTGGGATAAAGCTATCATTTTGTTCTTTCTAACTCAAAAGATTTGGATACTTAGAACATAATTAGCTTCACGTAAGCCCTTCATGTCAAGTTGCTTAGTCAACCATAATTTGACCAATGACAATGACCCTACGTCATTGTCAATAAGTAGAATGTCATCTACTTTGAGCAATAGAGAAACCATCTTCTCATCCGTAAGGTGTTTGTAAATACATGATTCGTTCACGTTTTGTTCAAACCCATAAGGCTTGATCACTTGATCAAATCTTATATTCTAAAACCAGGAAGTTTGCTTAAGTCTATAAATAGACTTTAGTAGCTTATTGATCTTATTCACTTGACCCTTAGCTTTGAACCTCTTTGGTTGCACCATATATATGGTCTTATCAAGATAGTGATTTAAAAGGGCTGTCTTAACATCCATTTGTCAAATCTCGTAGTCAAGGGTGGCAGCAATGGACAAGAGAATGCAGATGGACTTAAGCATGGCTACAGGCGAAAATGTTTTCTTGTAATTGATTTCTTCCTTTTATGTGTATTACTTTACTACTAGTCTAGCCTTATAGGTTTCAATTTTCCTCCTCTCTTTCTCTTGTAGACCCACTATTTAAAAGATAAAATACGTTTTGTAGTGCATACCCCAAAAGGATAAAGGTAACATTGAATAACTTATCATAGATCTAGCCATATACAACAAAGTCCTATTTCTTCTCTCAACCACGCCATTCTACTGCAGAGTACTTGGCATAGTCAAATAGGATAAAATCCCATTCTCTAATAAGTGTTCTAAAAACTCATCGGAGAGGTATTCTCTACCTTGATCAAATCGAAGTGCTTTTATGAGTTTATCTAATTGCTTCTATGCTTCAACTCAAAACTCCCAAAATTTATCAAAAGTTTCACTCGTATGATTTATTAGGTAGACATATACATATCTTGAGTAATCATCAATAAAAGTGACAAAGTACTCATACCCTTATCGAGCCTTGATGTTCATGGGAATACAAACATCACAATGCACAAGTTCTATAAGCCCTTTGGCTTGATTACCCTTAGAATCGAATGGTCTTTTGGTCATTTTACCCTCCAAATGAGATTCACATTATGGTATAGATTCCACCTTTAAATGACTTAAAGGTTTATCCCTTACCAAACATTGAATCCTATTCAGGCTAATATGACCTAATCGCAAGTGCCAAAGATAAGTCTTATTAAAGTGAAGTTTTAAGCCTTTTAGAGTTATTATTAATCTTAGTGTTTAGCAGTGAGTGCATCTTAGGTTTGATAAAATATAAGTTGTTTTGCATCCATCTACTACAGATTAAAGATTTGTTTTTACGAATCACAACTTTATTATTAAAAGAAACTGAATAAAAATCTTTGAATAAACAAGCGACAAAAATTAAATTCCTTTCAAGTTTAGGAACATAAAAACAGTCTCTTAAAAGTAAACTCCTATAACTATTAAAATAAAGATGGACGTCTCCTACTGCTTTAGCCAACACTAAGGTTTCATCGCCCATCTGAAGCATGAAGTGCTCATATAGCAAATTTCTCGTTTCCTTGAACCCCTGCAAAGAAACACAAACATGATTAGTCACTCAAGAATCTATGACCCAAGTGTCACTTGATTCTTTGACTAAACAAGTCTCAACAACTAGAAGTTTTCACTTACCTCCTTTAGATTGGAAGTCTTTGCAATTCTTTTTTATGTGCTTAACCTTCCTGTAGAGGAAACACTTTAGTTTCTTCAGGTTCCTCTTCTTTTTCTTCTTATCCTTACTTTTTACTGGAATAAAAGATTTCCCGTTCTTGGCCCTTTGCTTCTTTTGATTCCTAGAATTAGAATTGGAACCAGATGCAACTTCCAAGTTCGCCTCACCTCTACTCGGAGCTTCTCTGATTAGATTTTCAAACTCATGTAGCTGCTTCATCAGCTCAGTGAAGGTCATATCCTATCTATTGCTCAAGTTATATAAAGCTCTAAATAGGATAAACTTTTTAGAAAGAGTCTTAAAGACCATAGTCATCTACAACTCAGCATCAATATCGGCTTTATGGGTTGAGCCTCAATGAGGTAACCTATGACCAACATCATATGTTTCTTCATAGGCATCCCCAGTCTCTACTTGCAATTAAGAAGCTTTTAAAGTGCCCGTTGTTGCTTCGTCAAGGCTTGGCCTCCAAACATGTCATTAAGATTATCCAAGATCGGCCGAGCAATCTCATAATCTTCATGTTAAGCTTGTAGCACATTATTCATGCTAGCCATGATATAGCAGCGGGCCCAATCGTCATCTTCCTTCTAGTGATCAAACTCTTGGATTTGTTTATTAGTGGATTTGCTAGCAGACATAGGAGGACACGGTGTGGCTAGCATAAATTTCTGTTTCTCAAAGGATAGGACGGGTTTAATTCTAAGCAATATAATTCTTGCCAATTAATGTGTTTTTATTGAGTATCAAAGATAAAACATTTTTAAACATTTTAGTCTATAATAAAGGTTCATGTGCCAAACATAAGCAAAAATTTTATAATAGTTTAATAAGACAACACACATAAGTAATTGTACAATGTGTTTATATATCAAAACCTTGAAAATATTACAACCTTACAATAATAATTCCTAACTTAGAATTTAATAACCCGCCTTAGGGAGACTTACCAAATTCAATTAAAAACAAGGATCCTCTCCTGATTAGTATATACCATCCAAGACCCATTTGATCTAGCATATATTGATAATCGTTTTCTATGGCCATTAACTTTATTAATAGAGCTCCTAGAGGAGTTAATAATAAAATTAATCTTGAGTGTATAACCGTCGTTTCAACTACTTTATCTATGGTTTATAATCACCATATTGAGGTAAACAACGATAAACCATACTAAAACAAATTATCCTCTCGGAGATCCAACTCGGTACATGATGAAATACCTTCCATAGGATCGAAACCACCATGTGTTACCTATGGACCATGATGGAGGCCTTAGGTCTTCTATTCGAGAACCTTCTCCCACTCAATACTTTAAAAATCAAGGTTTTATGTTAACATGTATGAACAATTTTAAATGAGCTGCACTCTTTATTCTACATGGCATGTTATCAACATATATGATAAAATATATTATAATGCAGACAAGCAATGCAACATGCAAAGCTACAAGTAATATAATAAACAACCATAATGTCATGGTTCTAACATAGAGCAAAAAAAATAAAGATTACAAAAGATCAATCTTAACATATTATTGATTCTTCATCTTGTATCTTCCTGTTGTATTCGTCTTCATATGGCGTCCATCTTTAATTTTTTAATCTCATATAGATCAAAACTTTATTTTTTGGATATCATAAAATTCTCAAAAAATAAAAATAAAAACTATACTGAAAGCACACTGTTTTTAAAAATACAGTTTTGCCCACTGCCAATCTGCCGATCTATGACCATTAGCCAAATGATTAATGACCATTGGCCTGTCGGTATTGGGTAACCGACCTACTGATCGACACTAAACCAACATTTTTTCAAACTTTTGTAAAAAAATAATAATAATAATTTTAAGCAGTTTTTAATTTATTTTTCAACAATTCAAAACATAAAAATTTATAAACATGGAAAAAACATAAAGAACTCCTATCATCTCCATCTTCTAGATCCGTCTTCAGTTCAAATAATTACTTTAATACAAAGTTTACTAATCAAAATTAAAATAATTAATCCTAGACGGTGATGATAGACTGCCATCTAATTACATGAAAAACCTAGATACACATTCTAACATCTAAGGACCATAACATGCAAAATTAATTAATTTCTATAATAATTAAAACAAAAAATTAATTAACCATAATTAATTAATAAACATCCACCACATAATCTCATGACTACATTTAATTATATAAAAACCCTATAGTGCCAACTCTCTAAAAAATATAACTTAAGCATAAGAGAGATTAAGATCACATAATTTATATACATAGCATGATCATAAACCCTAAAAATCAACGTAAAACCATGTCTTTAATACCAATTGTTATAAAATGACATGTAGCAGAATTTTTAAAATTTTTAAATCAAAGTCTTTTTCCAAATAACAAGTTTGGCATGCTAAGTTTATAAATTAACAATAGATCCTACCAAAGACTGTAGAAAAGTCTGACTAGAGAAGAACTTTATGGAATAGTCTCAACCAACTAGTCTTCTTTGCTATTCTCTATCCACAATCGAAGTGCAGATGGTGGCACGTTGTACAGACTTCCTCTAGGGACTCTCCTTCCAGCCATTTGAGAAAACCTAGAGCTAAGATTTCAGATGTTGAACAATAGTTCCTTGGGAGTTTCAGAGTTTCTTTTAATAGAGTACTTACTCTATACTTCTTAAATGATATGAGGAACAATGAAAAATAGTTGCCTTTATATAATTGTCGAATTTGCGGTCAATCCCTATTAGAATAGGCTTTAAAATTTGAGTTTGGATTAACTTCTGATAACAAACGCGTCAAAAATGCGTAACTACATTATCGTATGTTCAGCCTACCGATCTAGGAGATCAGCTTGACTAACTGGCTCCACCGGCCTACCAAACTTAGCCACCCACTTGCCGACCAAGCGATAATCTAAAAATCTCAGAACATCTTATTTCATACAGGGATCTTAGATAGAGCTTCAGTTTTAATTTAAATAATCCAATAGAGAAATTATCTAATCAAAACACTTGTATAATCCTATATCAAATAAAATATTATTCAAATAATTAAGCACGTTTATCTTAAATTTATTCACAAAATTAATTTAACCAATAAATTAACATGAATTATTAAATTTATTCTATCGACTTTTAGCCAATCTAATAATTAACATAAGTTACCAATATGTAAGAAAAACATATTGTATCGTTACAGGAATTATTATGAGCTACCAAAGAGGACTTGATGGACATATATCAAATAAGCTCATATCATTACAAAATAACATATCCTAAATACATATATTTTATAATTATCAACTCCAACGCTATTCCACTAAAAGCTTAGAGTTGCACTCTCGAACTATATAAAATTACAAAGCTTTAATAAGGTAATCATTCATGACATATCATAATGTGTAACATCCCCATAGGATATTCAAAATTGGCTTAAGGTTTAATTCTATTTTACTTTCTCGATTATTTTTATCTTATATTCCATTATCTTACCATTGGAATACTTACTATTCATAAATAGTATACCAATTGGTTACACCTATGTATCCGAACGGTTGAGCGCTCTAGTATTCCAATTATAGGATAATTTCTATGAGAGAATATCATTAACTCTACTAAAGAGCTATGGATTCCATATCTATAAATAACAAGTCTATGTCAATGAAGAGTCTTGTCTCTAATGTACGGGTATACGTACCATCATCAAATCATGATGTCACCTTTTGGTACATCAAAAGACACAAGTCAAGAATACAGGCTCATTAATTCATTTCAGGATTAAGACAATGTAACGCCCCCTTACGGACGTCACAGATGTTGTTGTATTCATCCTTATTATCTTTATTTAAGACAAACCATTTAAATAAAGTAACGTTTATCAAATATATCCCAAGATCCATGCATACAATTTTTTTTTAACTAAATACAACTATATCAAACCTTTTATATTTATTTAAATAGTTTATCAACACCAAACTAATAAGAACATAATTTAAATATTCATTAAAACAACCATTAAAATCTGTTTTAATAGTTTGGTAGGACGAACACTGGACACCGGCAGGCTGAACATGATCGACAGTTTAAACTTCAACCACTGACAGGCCATCTGAGGCTCTGTAAAACCAGGGTTTTAAAAACACTTAGATCGGTAGGCTGATGCAGGGTAATCGACAGGCCAATACCTACATCAGCAGTTTGATCAATAATGATCAGAAGGTCGATCATCTACAAAATAAAGAAAACATAAAACAAGTCCTATTACATCAAAATGCAGAAAGTAAACATATAAAGAAATAAAAACACACTTCATAAACTTTAAAATTCTTTCTTGGCATTTTTTCATTTTCAATCCATTGTTCCTTGCTCACACATTCGTTATTGCCCTCCACCTATTCCATGATCCTCTTACCTTTATGTGCAACATGATCATAAACTAAGTAAGCACAAGCTTAGTAAGTACACTTTCCTATCTTACAACTTAAAACATTTTATAAACATCTTTATGCAACATCATAATCCTAACCATTATCAACATAGTAGTGCACTTGACACGGTTTCATATGGAACATATCTTTTATTACAATATCCATATTAAAACTTCATTCATTTTATCTTTGAGGGCCTAAGTGTTACACCATTATCATCATCATAGGCGCGCCGTCATGAGAGGAGAGGGGTAGCTAATCCCAAACCAAACATGACAAGTCCAACTTTGGACAACATAAACTTTAACATAGACATAGGGTGTGCAACACTTATTTAGGTGATACACACACACGCACACACACACACATATATATGTATATACTCTTTTAATTTTGAAATATCTCATCATCAAAACATGCATAAGCCTTCTTGTGCATCAAAACTTTCAAAATAAAACATTAAATAAAATCATCATTGAAATCATCATGAACATAAAATTAAAACCTTTCATAAACCTTATCATGTTGCAGGTGAGAATGTATTTACTTGACTCGCTTACTAAACCTTATCTTAGATGACATCGTCGTGGTCTGGATGTGCTTTCTTCTTGGAGTGTTCATGTCATACATCCATATACAAATAAAATTAATTTTCAATTTCATGAGATCATCCAATACCATAAGACATCATTCATACTTCCATCTCAAGAAACAGAAGAACACAAGTACATTTTACCATCTTACAATTGTTTCTTGCAAAATCTATGATATAACGACCTGCCTGACCCTTAAAGATACACAACTCAATTATTCATTATTCATACACAAATCAAGGCATGAAACTTTACAGAGACATAATTAACATATATATAAATTACCCTAATTTTTCCTTAGCCATAAAAATTTCATTAGATATCTGAAATAAGTCATATAATACACAACACATAATCAGTTAGAAATAACAAAACAGTGAGCAGCCTTAACTAACCTTCATAAAATAAATTATCTACATAATAAAATAATTTCATAAAAATTTAGCATACATAGACACCTAAAACTACAACATATCCAAAAATTAGCTTCAAATAAGTTTCCAACAATTCAAAACATGCATTAGAATTTAGAGACCGAATAAAATCTCAATATCAAAAGTCGTGAGCAACACAAGATCATCATACTTAGATAATTAAAATAAAATCACTTTGACTCTAAAATTTTTTATGATGGCTTATTAACATATAAATACAATACCACAAAAAGTTTCATTAGCAAATAAATTCTTTAGCCATGCAAAAAGGTCACACAAACAACAAGTCCAGAATGCACTAAATAGATAGCCATAAAACCTAACCTTAAATAAAGTTCAAGAACACATACAAGATTCATCATATCGCTATGAAATTTTTTAGACCATGACTTAACATATACATGAACACATTTGTAAAATTTCATAAGAATAAATATTCATTTGCCCTATGAACAAAGACTGCATTTTGTGAATTTTTTTTCCGATCAGCAACGAATAGTCTAGGAGTGATAGAGAATGAAATTGAATAACTTAGCATAGAAAATTTCAAATAACGTTAAACTTTGAGGAACATTACATAACACATATATAAACATCATACTAAAATTTCATAGAAAAAAAATTCGTAGACAAAGTTATGGGAGTTGAAACACAAAGAAAATACAACTTCAGGATTAAGGTAAGAATGAATTCTTACCTCAAAACAATTCTTCTAAAATTTTCTTGAATTTGCCTAAGCAAAAACCCAATATTTCATTCAAATATTTGCAAAAAAAATTAAGGGAGAGAAAAGGATGAAAACGTGGAGAAGAAAGAGAAACTAAGAGAACTTTAGAGAAAGAGGGAGAAAGCGATATAGAGAGAGATATATATTCGTGAAAACTAAGAATGGCGTGAAAAGGAAATAATCTTCTCTATATTTGAAACAAACTTTCTTTAAAAATAAGGGAGTATATGCATGTCGGATGGGGAGAGATGAGGAAAAAGTCTAAGATTTGCTCTAACTACCAAATCTCATCTTTAAATTAGAAAACCTTTTCACAAATTAACTTATCTTCAAGAAAAGTCAAACCTTCCCTAACATGGATAAGGAAAAAGATAAAAATATATCAATTATTCAGAATTTTCATAACAAATAAAATTAATCATTAATGCTACAATTTTAGGAATGATCTGCTGATTTCTTGTCAGTAGCTTTCGACCAACCGACAGCTAAGTTTGGCCTGTCGAAGTTGTGAGTTTGGTCTGCCGATGAAATCCATCGACTTGTCGTTTTGGAAAACAATTTGGCTTGCCAAAGTACCACATATAACATTATACAAAATAAAACCTTAGATATTCATTATGCATACATTATAAATGACATGAACACCTTGAGTACATTAATTCTACGTGGTGGTCACCTGTCATCATACTCAAAATAAAATCGTTAATAACATTATATCATAAAGAAAATACTTAATATCGTTAAATATCCATCATTAACTGTTACATGGGAAAATGGCGGGTGTTACAATTCTCTCCACCTTATAAGAGTTTCATCCTCGAAACTCAGAACATCGTGGATATCTAACCCTCATGTCGGCCCACGTTCTCACATAGCTTCTTCCACTTGGTGATTTCACTATAACACCTTGACCAAAGGAATCTCTTTATTCCTCAAGATTTTAGTCTTCTGATCTAAAATCTCCACTGGCTTTTCTTCGTAACTGTGGTCGTCTCGTATTTCAATCACCTATGGCTTAATCACGTACGTAGGGTCTGGAACATACTTTTTGAGCATCGAAACACGAAATACTTCATGAATAGAGGACATCTCCGATGGCAATCTCAATTGGTAAGCTACCTTGCCTATTCAATTCACAATTTAATAAGGTCCAATAGACCTCGGGTTCAACTTGCCTTTCCTTCCAAACCTCATGACTCCTTTCATTCATGCAATCTTTAGGAACATAGAATCGCCTACAGCGAACTCTAAGGGCCTTCTTCTTTTATCGACGTAACACTTCTGACAGCTTTGAGCGGTCTCAATTCTATTACTTATCAACTTTATCATCTCAAAAGTGTCATTGACAAAATTAGTCTTTTCATTGTCAATGCTTTCCATCATCTTCTTTACACTAACTTCATGTCAACATATAGGTGACCTACCTCATAAGGTGCCATTCTAATTGTCGCTTGACAGCTATTGTTATAAGCAAATTCCGCTAATGGTAACATTTTACACCAGCTGGTCTTGTAATCAAGAGTACAGGCCCAAAACATATCCTTTAAGATCAAATTTGTCCTCTCCATCTGGCCATTAATCTGAGGATGAAAAGCTAGACTAAAGTGCAACTTAGTTCCTATCACATTCTGTGCACTTTTCCAAAACATGGATGTGAACC
Organism: Artocarpus hirsutus; assembly: GCA_946598075.1. Lineage (NCBI taxonomy): Eukaryota > Viridiplantae > Streptophyta > Magnoliopsida > Rosales > Moraceae > Artocarpus > Artocarpus hirsutus. The sequence continues at coordinate 69,570 of CAMOHE010051523.1, forward strand.
TACCGTCGCGATTAAAAATAATAGACTTAAGGATTCCATGAAGTCACGCTATTTTCTTAACATAGAGTTCTACTAACTACTCTATAGAGTAAGTGATTTTAATGGGAATGAAATGTGTCGTCTTCGTCAGTCGGTCGACCACAACCCAAATAGAATCATATCCATTCATAGTCCTCGGCAAACCGGTAATGAAATCTATCGCAATTTCTTCCCATTTCCATTCTAGTATCTGTATTGATTACAAATCGTCACCAGGTTTTTGATGTTCAACTTTGACTTGCAGACATGTCAAACATTTCTTCACATACATAGCAACGTCACGCTTCATACCAAATAACCAAAAACTATCCCTTAGGTCATTGTACATCTTTGTTGCACTTGGATGAATTGAGTAAGGAGTATCATGAATTTTTGCTAAGATTCTTCCCCTTAAACCATCAACGTTGGGAACACATAGGCGGTTCTTGAGATATAGAGTTCCATCATCCATAATACGAAACTCTTCACATTTTCCTTCATTGATTTCCTACTTAAACCTCATGAGGCCTACATCTTTTTCTTGCTTACTTTGAATCTCATCATACAATGATGGAGCAAGGGTTAGTGCTAAAAGCTGCCTTGTTATGATTTCCAAACTGAAGTCTAGAATTTGTTTCCTCAAAGTTTAAGACATCGCTTGTAATGTCATCAACATTGCAGCCATCTTCCTACTCAAAGCATCAGCCACTTGATTAGTCTTTCCTAGATGATAAATGATTTCACAATCATAATCCTTCACCAGCTCTAGCCATCTTCACTGTCTCATATTCAAGACCTTTTGAGTGAATAAATACTCTAAACTTTGATGATCAGTAAAAATTTTACATTGAACTCCATACACGTAATGTCTCCATATCTTCAACATAAAAACTATGGCCGTCAATTCAAGGTCATGAGTAGGATAGTTCTTCTCGTAGTCTATCAACTGTCTCGAAGCATAAGCGATCACTTTATCATTCGACATTAATACAGCACTAAGGCCCATCTTAGAAGCATCATTGTAAATTACGAATCCATCATTCCCTTTAGGAATAGCCAAGACTAGAGCTATAGCCAACCTTTTCTTTAGTTCTAGAAAACTTTTCTCACATGTATCTGTCCATTCAAACTTCTTTCCTTTGTGAGTTAGATTCGTGAGAGGAATAGCCATCTTGGAAAAATCTTCCACAAATTTCTAATAATAACCAGCTAGACCCAAGAAGCTCCTTATCTCACTTGTATTCTTTGGTTGTTTCCAGTTGAGAACAACTTCAACTTTAATAGGATCCACCATTATTCCATCCTTCGATACAACATGCCCTGAGAAAGATACAATGTCAAGCCAGAACTCACACTTCGAGAACTTTGCATACAATTCATGTCTCCTTAGAGTCTCCAACACAATTCTCAGATGCTCAACGTGCTTTTCCCGACTCTTTGAATAAACAAGAATATTGTCGATAAACATAATGACAAATTTATCAAGAAAATCCTTGAATATCTGATTCATCAAGTCCATAAAAGCTGTAGGTGTATTCGTCAAACTGAAAGGCATAACCATAAATTTGTAGTGACCATACCTCGATCTAAAGACTATTTTAGGAATGTCTCCTTCTTTTATCTTCAACTGATGGTATCCCAACCACAAATCAATCTTTGAGAACAAAGATGCACCTTTAAGTTGATCAAACAAATCATCGATTTAAGGCAATGGGTATTTGTTCTTGATCATTACCTTATTCAGCTCTCTGTAGTAGATGCAGAGTCTTACAGAACCATCCTTCTTTTTGACAAATAAGACTAGTGCTCCCCATGGTGAGTGAATAGGTCAGATAAAGCCTTTACCAAGAAGTTCCTTTAATTAAGAATGAAGCTCTTTCAACTCTGCTAAAGCCATTCTGTTAGGTGCCTTGGAAATCAGATCGATGCCTGGAGTAAGCTCGATCTTAAATTCGATTTCTCTAACTGGATGTAAGCTTGATCGATCATCTGGAAATACTTTTGGAAATTCTTAAACTACTGGGACATCGTCAATCTTTGCTTTCTCTTCTTGACTTTTGTCTACAATGTTTGCCAAATAACCCATGCAGCCGATTGCTAACAACTTGCTTGCTTTCATGACCGATAAAAACATATTTGCCTTCTTTTAGGATTAGCCCACAAATACGAACCTTTGTTCACCTTCTGGATGAAAAATCACCCTTTGTTTTCAGCATTCGATGGAAGCATTGTACTTACTTAGAAAATTGATCCCGAGAATCATGTCGTAGTCATACATATTGATCACAAATAAAGAGTTCCCTTTCAGAAATCCATAGAGGAATTGTACGCAAATAATGCATAGACATCACCACTTCCCTAGAGGGTAGTGTCATAGTGAATCCCTATCTCATGGGTTATAGATGTTCTTCTAGCTTCTTAGCAAAAGATGATGATACAAAAGAATGTGTGGCACCCATGTCAAAGAAAGCATGTGCATTAAAAGAAAGACTAGAAATTTGACCTATGACAACATTAGAGGCTTTAGCACCATTTGTTTTTTCGTCATTGCATAGATGCGGGCATTGGTAGGTGGGGCTTCAAGTCTTCCCTGATTAATCAACGACCCTTCTAAAGTAAATTACATCTGATGGAGTTGGGCATAAGGAGCTCTCTGCTGAGTTTGAACATTAGTCAGATTAAGGCAGTTCTTGGCAAAGTGGTCTTCATGTCCATAGATTAAACACTGATTTGTTCCCAAATAGCATTCACCTGGATGTTTCGTCCCACATTTGTCGCATGGTTGTATTAGCCTATTATTGTTATTGTATTGTCCACCATTTTTCTTCTTATTACCTTGGCCTTGCTGGTTCTAGAACTTGCCCTTCCTCTTGTTGTTCATTTAGTTCTAGCATTGCTACTACTGCTGTTCTTGTTGTTGTTTCTATTTTGAGGTTGGTTCTAAGTGTTTACATTGTTCGCCAGTTGACCTAGTTGAGGCTGGTTTCTTCTTAGTTTTGACAAGTAGAATTCAACTCATTAAGCTCTCAAGACAACCTGTTCCTGGTTTCTAGGTGGACTCGCCCCATCAACAATTGCAGCAATCTCTAGCCTAAGGACTTTGATCAATCTTCTGACCCTTTCACTATTATTGCCAACCATCCCTAGGCAAAGGCATGCCAAATGGTTGAATTTAGCCACCACATCGATAATTGACATGTCTCCTTGGCGTAGGTTCTCAAACTCATTATAATGCTTCCGAGTAATGTTCATGTTGAAGAACTTTGTGCTGAATTCATAAACAAAATTAGCCCATGTCATCTCGTCTACATTTCTGTTTTGTTCGATTCTATCCCACCAAATTTTGGCCTCCATGTGAGGCAGTACAAGGTACAGAGGACCTTATCATTTTCTATGAAACCTATGAGTTTTAGGGTGGCCTCGATTGTCTTTAACCATCCTTGGGTGACTAAAGGATCCTTAGAACCTTGAAATTCTGTTGGCTTAACCCTCTTCCATCTGACTAATAACAGTTCTTGGTCAGTAGGTCTTGTTTCTAGAATAGAAGCTGGGACTTCCTCTCCTTGTGGCTGAGGAGGAGGAAGAGGAGGTGGCACGTTTTCACTTTGTCTTTCACCTCTTTGGCTACTGGCTTGAAGTTCCTCGATTTCTCTTCTTTGATCTTGGAGTTGCCTTTGCAGCTCAACAATCATCGCCATCAGTCTTTCATTGGTTTTGTTGTCATTAGCAGCAGTAGTTTGAGCATGAGTTTGAATTCTCCTACAACTTTGCATCTTTGACTTCCTCAAAGAATTATGAGCTTAGAGATAATCTTCCAATTTATGAGACAAGATTTCACTACTAAATTATGTACAAGGGCATTTATCATCATACAACTAAATCTTATACTTATCATCAAACTTATATCCATAACAATGAACTTAAAATACACTTACTTGGAGGAGTTAAACTGACATGTGTTGGGGTACAATTCGGACAGGCCCAAATTGACCATGGGCCCTGGTGGCCCAACAATGTTGATCAAGAGACTCGAATAGGTCAGCTCGATCGAATTGATTATTCGATTCGTTCGTTGGAATTGGTTCCTCAAACTGACTATTTGATTCTTTCAGGGTATCGTTCGTCCGAATTGTTCTTATCGGTTCGACGGATAGCACGTCCTAACAGTTAACACACGTTAAGTACAGAACCAGAATATGAGAAAAAAGTGGTTTCTGTAGCAAATCATCAACCGACACGTGTCCTAGTATCACAGTTACTTGCGAAACATTATTCCACTCCACCTGACGGTTAATGGCCATGATTCTATCTCATACTCTATATATAGGGATAGGGGGATAGAGAAACGAGGGGGGGGGAGGGGAAATATAGAAGAAATATTGCAATTCTGCAAGTTTACATTCTCATCTTGTAATCTGTATTCAGAAAACCCAATAGTGAATCACAGTGGACGTAGCTCTTCATTAACAGAGTGAACCACTATAAATCTTGCGTGTTCAATTATTTCTCTGTTATTTTGCTCATTTTATCCCAATCTTGCATATATATATGAGTGAACAGGTCGATTCAATGATGATTTGAGGGCCCAAGTTTCTAAATTGCTTGATTCTGAATTTTAGTAATTTGATTATAGATCCACCGTCTACAGTTTGGCGCCCACCATGGGGCCATCAAGTCATTAACTTTAGAATCTAAGGACTCAGATTCGAATGGCAGACAACATAGACAACCAGCAAGCTCTGGAAACCACAGCAGAAGAGACCAAAGCATCAACCCAAGACCGACATATGGAGGCTCTTGTAGCAGAAGTGGAGACTCTAAAGAAAACACTCCAGGAACAAGCAACACACTTTCAAGAACGTGACAAGAGGATGGAAAAACTGAGCAGTGAGAATTTGGCTTTGAGAAGCCAAATCAGCTATCAAAACTCTCAAATGGCTTCGCAGTCATACTATTACCCGTATTATGGGTATTCGACATTTCCAGCTACTTCAACGCAGCGGCAATTTCACACCCCACAACTGGGAAGACAACAACAAACTCACAGCCCGATCGGAAGAATGCAGCCGCTATACTCTCCATCGACTCCAACACTAGCAACTACGGCAGCTGGAGTAGCTACGACGACTCCTTCGACTACAGCAAACGTTGATGTGGAGTACGGGCATCGTGGCGAAGAGACGAATAGAAACGAAGGAGTAGAACCGACGGTCAATCTGCTGACCCCAGAGACGATCCAATCCATGATGAGAGAAATGTTTGAGCAGAACTCCAAACTTATGGAGGAAAAGATTGACGAGAAGGTTTCCAAGGCCACAAGCAAGACCCCGGCGCTAGACGACATCTCCAAAAACATTCAGGATACCCCACTGACGAGGAGAATTACTTCAATAGTACCTCTGAAGTATGGAAATATCGTGTTTGCTCGCTTCGATGGAACCTCAGATCCTAAAGACCACCTGCTGCAATACAAGAACGTGGTCAATGCTACTAGCATTTTGGATTCAATCCTCGACGAGATGATGTGCAAGCTGTTTGTATAATCGCTCAAAGGCCCTTCAATGGTTCAGCAACCTTAGAGCGGGATCGATAGACAGCTTCGAGAAACTAGCAAATCAATTCGTCAAAGCGTATTTAGTGCATATTAAAATAGGAAAAATGACCAAAGATTTGTGGTTCGTTGTCCAAAGCCCAGGCGAGCCATTACGGGCCTATATTAAGCAATTTAGCAGAACACTCTTCGAGATTTTAGATTTGGAAGACGGAACAGCCCGCGAAGCACTAAAAAAGGGACTCCTGCACAAGTCATCCTTCAAAAACAGCATCTGTTCTTACTACCCACCCATAATCCAGGAAGCATTGAACAGAGCTAAAGGCTAGATCGACCTGGAGAAAGAAAACGAAAGGTGCGAATGAGAATTCACAAGAATGAAGGGTCAGAACATATGGAACCAGAAACAACAGCACCAACCAAACCAACGAGGACAGACAAGAACACCACCAAAAAGAGAATGGAGGCAGAAAGGCGACAAGCCTCGATCCACGACGAGACCTCTATCACCACCAAAATACTCCTTAAGCATATCGGCATCGAAACTAGTCGCTCAGCTTAAAGGAAAAGACTACGTTCGATGGCCTGGCAAATTGCCAGCAAGCCATTCGCGAGATAAGTCAAAATACTACGAATTTCACCAAGACACGGGGCACCTGACGATCGACTGCAAAGCATTACGATCAAAAATTGTAGAGCTTCTCAAGAAAGGTCATTTGAGAGAGTACCTCTCTGAAAGGGGAAAGAGGACATATAGGCTTAACAAGGAATGAAGAGGGCGAGTGAACAAGCAAGCTGAAGAGAAAACACCATCGCCACCACCAGTGAGGAAGGTAATAGGAGCCATTTATGGAGGCTCGATTTTCAATGGCGATTCGGTTAATCAGATGAAGTCCTATCAAAGGAAAGAGAATCGAGCAACCACAAGCGTTGTGCATAGCGATCGTCTCGAATACAAAATTTTATTTCGTAGAGACAAGACGATTGGGCTCGACTCCCCACACGATGATGAATTAGTTATTAAACTTTATATCACAAATTATGAAATAAGCAGGATTCTGGTTGACAATGGGAGTTTCGCCAATATTCTCTTCCTCTCGATGCTAAAAGAAATGGAAATCAGAGAAGAAGAAATCGAGAAGTCACCAATGTCGCTGGTCAGATTCAACGGAGATGCGACAACAGCAGTTGGAAGGGTCAAGCTTTCAGTCTACGCGGCAGGGGAGAACAAACTGACCGATTTCCTGGTCATGGATTGCCCATCAAGATACAACATAATTCTTGGGAGGCCTTGGATTTATGCCATGAAGGCAGTCCCTTCTACATACCACTAGATGATAAGGTTCCCGACGAAACGAGGAGTTTGGGAAATTTGAGGAAACCAAGAGGCGGCGAGGAGCTGTTACGTCGCAATAATGAAGCAGAAAAAAGCTTTATAGCAATTACAGCTAAACGAGTAGGGCAAAGCAAACAAGCAGAGCTGTGTCGAAATGATTTTGGAACAGTTTGACAAAATCCAAATAGACCCGAGAGATAAAAAAACAAACAGTGAAAATCATATTGCAACTCGATGAGGGTATTAAACGCCAAAAAATCAAGTTTCTTAAATTGAACGTTGATTGTTTTGCATGGTCTCACGCAGATATGCCTGGAATTGACCCAAACATAATCTCCCACCGATTGAACGTAAACCCAGAGCATAAACCTGTCAGGCAGAAAGGGAGGAAATTGAGAATCGAATGGAACAACGTGATCAAAGACAAAGTGAGGAGGTTATTTGAAGCCGGCTTCATACGCCCTATCCAATATCCCGATTGGCTTGCCAATGTAGTGATCGTGAAGAAGAAGAACGGGAAGTGGTGCATGTGTGTCGACTTCACTGACCTTAACAAAGCTTGCCTGAAGGATAGTTATCTGTTGCCTCACATCGATAGGCTCGTCGACGCTACAACCAGACACGAGATTTTGAGTTTCCTCGATGCACTATCTGGTTACAATCAAATCCTGCTACACCCTGAAGACCAAGAGAAAACTGCCTTTATAACGGAGCAGGGGATTTTCTGTTTCCAAGTCATGCCTTTCGGGTTGAAGAATGCGGGAGCAACTTACCAACGACTTGTCAACATGATGTTCGAGCAGCAAATTGGTAAAAATATGGAGGTTTACATCGATGACATGTTGGTTAAATCTTTGCAGGCAGATCTCTACGTTCAGCATTTTCAAGAATGCTTCGACGTCCTCAGAAAATATGGCATGAAGCTTAATCTAGAAAAATGCACTTTCGGAGTGGCAAGCGGCATGTTCTTGGGATATCTTGTGACAAAGCAAGGAATCGAAGCGAATCCCGATCAAATAAAAGCATTTCAGTTGATACCTTCTCCAAGGACCAAGCGAGAAATTTAGAAATTAACCGGACAAGTAGCGGCACTCTTTCGGTTCGTCGCTAGATGTTTTGACAAATGTCTACCTTTTTTCTAGCTGCTAAAGAAAAATACCAAGTTTGAATGGAATGAACGGTGCGAAACAGCCTTTCAAGAACTAAAGAGGTATTTGAACACTCCACCGAGCCTGTCAAAACCAAGAGATGGCGAACCGCTCTATTTATACATCGTTGTATCAGAGGCGGCAGTAAGTTCAGCACTAGTTCAAGAAGAAGAAGGGACTCAAAGGCTAGTGTTCTTCGTGAGCCACTCGCTCTTGGACACAAAAACAAGGTAATCAGTTGTCGAAAAGCTTGCACTCGCAATAGTCGTGACGGCCCGAAAACTTCATCCATATCTTCAGGGGCATACTATTGTGGTATTGTCATCCTACCCAATGAGAGCAATTTTGCACAAGCCGGATGTATCTGGTAGAATGACAAAGTGGGCGGTTGAACTGACAGAGTTTGACATCGAGTACAAGCCCCGTACAGCGTTGAAGGCATAAGTACTCGCAGACTTTGTATCTGAACTAACTTGCAGGACCGAAGAGGGAGGATTGGAATCATGGATTGTGCAAGTCGATGGGTCGAGCAATGAGAAGGGGTCAGGAATAGGGGTTGTTTTGAAGTCGCTAACTAGTGAGGAAATCAAACAGAGCTTTCGATTGGGATTTAAAGCTACAAACAATGAACCTGAATACGAAGCCCTAATAGCTGGAACAAGGCTTGCTACTGCATTAGGGGCTACTAAGCTTCTTTTGGAAAGTGACTCCATGCTGGTCGTTAACCAAGTAAATGGAGAGTTCGAGGCGTGAGACGAGAAGATGCATTTGTACCAGAGCTTAGTTAACAAGCTGAAAGCTCAATTCGATCATTTCAAGGTTAAGCACGTACCACGAGAACACAACTCCAGAGCGGATGCACTAGCTAACCTAGGATCATCAGTCGAAGTAAGCGAAAGGAGAACAATCCCTTTGGAACTAATCGACAACCCTAGCATTACACCGGTTGAGAAAGCTAGCTATGTCGATTCGAGGGATGATTAAAGAACCCCCATTTAGATGTATATTAATGAAGGTTGGCTCCCTGAAGATAGACAAGCTGCGAGAAAGATTAAAGTGTGTGCTGCAAGATACTGCCTGATAGATGCAAAGCTATAGAGGCGCTCTTTCGCAGGACCTTATCTCTAATGTCTCAGAGAAGATGAGATCGAGAAAGTGATTAGAGAAGTGCATGAGGGATCCTGTGGAAATCATTTAGGCGGAAGGTCATTGTGCAACAAGGTGAAAAGTCAAGGATTCTATTGGCCAACTATGCAGAGTGATTGTGAAAACTTCGCCTGAAAATGCGACAGCTACCAGAGGCATGCCCCCATCATACATCGACCAGCAGAAGAGCTTTCTTCAGTCAGTTTGCCATACCTGTTCATGAAATACTCAATGGATGTTGTCGGACCATTTCCTCTGGCTCCCGGACAAGTGAAGTATTTGCTCGTCCTTACTGACTACTTCTCCAAATGGGTCAAAGCAGAAGCCTTTGCAGACATTAAAGAACGGGACGTCGAAAGATTTATTTGGAGGAACATCATTTGTCGATTTGAAGTCCCACGAGAGATAGTCACTGACAACGGCTGTCAATTCGTTTCATCATCCTTCAAGAAGTTTTGTCAAGATTGGGAAATTATTCTAAGCTTCTCAATGCCAAGATACCCGCAAGGAAATGGACAAGCTGAAGCGACAAATAAAACAATTGTAAAAAATCTAAAGAAGAAACTCGAAGCAAGAAAAGGGCGATGGGTCGAGGAACTCCCGATGGTATTGTGGGCTTATCGAACGACTCCAAGGAGGGCAATTGGCAAATCACCTTTTTCGCTTGTGTATGGAACATAAGCCGTTATTCCCGCTGAGATAGTTACACGGGACCTACGAGTCGATTACTCTTTGTTGAATGAAATAAAGAACGATGAGATGATGCAGGATACGCTAGACTTCATCGACGAATAGAGGGACAGAGCTTTCTATCGCCTTGGATGCTACCAACAAGTAGCAACCAAGTATTATAACAGAAAGGTCAAGCCCAGAAGATTTGTTGAAGGAGAACTCGTGCTCAGGAAAGTCTTCCAAAATACCAAAGAAGCCAACGCTGGAAAATTGATGGCTAATTGGGAAGGACCCTATCGAATACGGTCAGTAGTTTGGGAAGGAGTTTACAAACTCGAGAGGCTGGATGGATCCTACATAACGAAGAGCTGGAATGCTAATCATTTGAGGAAGTACTATCTGTAATGTTTTAATTCTGCTTTTGTCATGTAATTGAACTACGTTTGACTTGATTCCTGTATGAGGGATACGTAGGCAGCTTGTATACGTTATAAACGAGTGCAGTCGCTTTATTATTTTGAATTTTATTTGCCCGATAAATTGACAAATTTTTCAAGTTTGATTTTCAAGAATGACTTAGTTTTTGCAACTTCAGACTCGACCAGATCGATCCGAACTCAATGCCATCATTATGGCCCAACTTCAGATTTGACCAGATCGATCCGAACCCAATGCCATCATTATGGCCCAACTTCAGACTCGACCAGATCGATCCGAACTCAACGCCATCATTATGGCTCGATTCCAGACTCGACCAGATAGATCCGAATTCTTCAGAGGCCATCTTCATGGCAAAACACCAGACTCGACCAAATCGATCCGTATTCTTCAGAGGCCATCTTCATGGCAAAACACCAGACTCGACCAAATCGATCCGTATTCTTCAGACGTCATATTCATGGCAAACACCAGATTCGACCAAATTGATTCGAATTCACCCAACGTCATTTCTACGACTCAATTTTTAATTTGGCCACATCGACCCAAATCTTGCTGATCGATCCAAACTAATAGTTCTTTAAAGGAAAAGCAGTTCAGACCTTATAGTCAGTTTAACATTTACGAACAAGCTGCGCGTCTGATCACCTTTGCCTCATCAAGTCACAATTTTAATGGCGATTTTAGTCACGTTGAGCAATTATTTCAGTTTCAATTTCTAACCCATTTGATCATTTCAATGAATACGACGTACGACTTTGTTCGTGGTTTGAACTTAGTTATTTCAATCTAACAATAATGTGCTCATGATCGAGCCATAATCTCATACTCATTTCATTTAAGTCTAATCGGTTACGGACTTCGTTCGTTATCCGACTGATTCTATGTCGATTCGAGGAAAAAATCTCTAATACGTACGACATGAAAGCATAAATCTAAAATGACAAGGAAATTTCTAAAAGTACGGATCTTAATTTTCTGAAATTTCTAACTGTTGAATCAAAGGTCCTCCAAGACAAAAATAAGTGTTCTAAAATAAATAAAAAATAAAAAATAAAAACATGATGGTTCAAATCTAAAATTCTCTCAAAGTCCTCCCCCTTCAGTTAGCTGGTCGTCTTTGGCCTCGGTTGTCTCAAAAGTTAAGAGATCAACGACTTTGACAGGTGGAATCCCTGCAGCTATGAACTCGAGAGCAAGAGGCTCGACGGTGACGTCTTCATGGTTAGATTCAACTTCGACAACCTGATCGTCCGTCGACAGCACATCCTGAAGCTCCTTTATCTCCTTATCGATTGCATCGACACTAAGTTTGCCCGATTTGAATTCGATCAAGGGTTCAAGTCGCACCTTGAAGGAAGAGGTACCGTAGACCTCGAGCAGTTGCTCCTTTATTTCTTTAATATCCTTGTCTTTTGAGGATATATTCTCTTTTAGACCTTCATTTTCCCCTTCCAAAAGCCAAACTTTACTCTACAAGTTTAGCACTTTGCTATTCGCCCTATTTAGTGCGTCAATGGCATTGTTAAGGTCCCTCTGTTTGTTCTCCATCTGTGACTTCGCCTCTTCGAGCTTTTCCCCAAGCTCTTTATTCTTCAACGCCGCCCGTTCAAGTTTGTGGACTGCCTTGTTCGCAAAAAGATTGTGGAACATGAGAGCCTGCGTATTTACAAAATTGTTGCGTTAGTCGTTTTGAACGAACCCATAGAATTTCATAAAAATTATGATTTTACTTGTCCCAACGCAGCAGCCAACTCGTTGTACAGCCATGTAAGCGGTTCCCCTCCAAAGACCTCCTCGTCTTTATTGAAATAGAAGTTGACTACTGTTCTCGTCGCAACCTCCCTGTCTTGAAGAACGCTGACGTCATCTGGGACAACCAACATCTTCTCCGAAGCTGACCTTTGGACATCTTCGGTTGAAACAGGAGGCTTTGTTCCTCTCCTTTTCTTCAACGGAGGCTGAATATCAAACAGTGGAGGAGGTGGCAGTTCAGACTGTTCGACTGGCGGCGTCGTCTCTTTTGGTGCTGACGATTCGCCAGCTTTGGCTCGCCTTTTCTTCGGTTTCTTGTCTGCTAGTTTTTTCTTCCTCATCTCACCCAAGGGAGGTAATGTTACCTTCATGGCTGATAAAGGGGCTTCTGTGAGATGAACGTCTTCGTCAGATAGTGGGGTAATAAATTTGGACAAACCGTATAGCCGCTGAAGTGCACCGCGGCATATGAAGACCCAATTGACTCGTTTTGGAAATCAAATAGGAATACCTGAAGGAATGTTCTTGAAATTCTTCCAAATGGACGACTTCCCAAGTCGATCGGGTTTTGAAATTTTAGCCCAAGTCCGATCCTTTAATGCAAGCAGTGCTTGAAGTTTCGATTTGAACCTCTCGCCAATTGGAGTTGGGTGGTTTAGCTCGTAATCTACAAAAAGGAAATATACTTGAGGTAAGTCAAAATTACTGTTTGAAACAATCTCAAGGATTGCAACTCACCAATATGACCGAAAGCAAATAGAAAAGGAATTCGGGTAGTAAGCTCGAAAGAGTTGCGGTTGATTGACATGAAGAAGTATCGTTCTTCCCAACGTCTATCCGCGTTAGCAAACTCCCCTATAAGTTGCTTTGACTATCGGTAAACAAAGTAAAATCGACCTGGGTTTTTACTATTTGGCTTCAGATAGTAGCATCGAAGAAAGTCATATATGTCGAAGTCTATTTTAGCCTCTTCGATTAAAACGATCAATGCTATCAGAAGCCAAACTCTGTTCGGCATAAGCTGTGTCATAGAAATATCGAAATGATCGACGGTCTCTAATATGAATTCAGGGATCGACAATCGGAGACCGAGCTCAAACCATTTGCTATACATGCAAAACCAGTTGTCGTTTTGAGTGTTAGCCCGTTCGCCCGGATAAGGGATTCGAATCTCTATAGTAGGTGAGACCCCGTACTTTGCCCTTATCGTTTGGAGGTCCAACTCTATCAAGATAGACTCTGGGTTCTTCGTAAAAAATGATACCCCTTTGGTTGGGGAGACGTACTTCCTTCTTTCGATTGGATCGACGTTGTCGATTCTCCTCGAGGGTCCAGCTGGTTGGTTCCTTTCTGACCTTCGGCTCGATGCTTTGTCGATCTCAGCCCCAGCCGTCCTTATGCTAGATTCGATCAAGTTTTGCTGACGAATCATTTCATCCACTTCCCTTTCGTCGTTACTCAACCAAGGATCATCCCCACCGCTGGAGCTCAAAGCAATGGCCACTGCTTCGACATTTATATGAAACACAATTGCTAAAATAAATCTAAGGTTTCTAAGATCAAAAAGGCATAGGACCCTAAAACTTAAGGACTTCAAACAGTTATTGAATGCCTTATAGTTGATACAGCCAAACAGCCCTAGCGATTGCTGATTTTCTTGGAAAATGTAGCGTGTTTAGCATCAAGATGCTCGAAATCGGGAGAAGAACAATATTATGGAAGGAAAATTGCGAGAAAAGATGAAAAAGGAGAAAATCTTGCCTGAAGAATCTGAAGGAATTGAGGAAAAACGGGAGAAAAATCACCCTAGAAGTCCAAGAGAGAGAAACTGGAAATCCGAAAGAGAGAAACGGATTGAAGGAAAAGGATAGAGACGCATTATGTACCTTTTAGAGCACCACTTCGACGGTTAGGATTGCTTTAGATCAATCTGATCCAAAGGCTAGGCTTATGCGTCTGTTCGGCTTCTCGCTCAAACCAAGGCGGTGTCTTTTCGAATTCGACATATACGTCAGCATCGCTGTGATTATTAATGAATCGCCAACGACGTGCGGACACGTGTTGTAGTAAATTAATTATCACGATTTTCCAAGGGAAAGTCATGATTTTGGCACAGGTGGAGAGATCCAAATCACGTGTAGTTGATTTCAATATCAGATCTTCACTCCTATAGTCTATAACATAAGACTAAGGAGTGGGGGGCTAACTGTTGGGGTATAATTCAGATAGGCCCAAATTGACCATGGGCCCTGGCGACCCAACAATGTTGATCAAGCGACTCGAACAGGTTAGCTCGATCTAATCGATTATTCGATTCGTTCGTTGGAATTGGTTCCTCAAACCGACTATTCGATTCTTTCAAGGTATCGTTCGTCTGAATCATTCTTATCGATTCGACGGATAGCACGTCCTAACAGTTAACACACATTAAGTACAGAATTGGAATATGAGGAAGAAGTGGTTTCTGCAGCAAATTATCAACCGACACGTGTCCCAATATCACAGTTACTTGTGAAACATTATTCCACTCCACCTGGCGGTTAATGGCCACGATTCTATTTCATACTCTCTATATAGGGACAGGGGGACAGAGAAAAAAGGGGGGGGGGGG
>CAMOHE010051524.1:0-11110 GCA_946598075.1 Artocarpus hirsutus
TTGGAGGCATAATGAAGTAAGTATTCGAGAATGTTAATATTACAAGATGGAATCCATTCCTTCTCTAATGAGAAGCTAAAAAATAATTCACTTGAGTTTTGATTCGGGGCTTGAATAATATGAACACTCAATTCATCAATAAGTTCATGAATTTATTATTCATTAGAGAATTAATGGTACTCAAGGATAAAGAAGTAATTAGAGAGGTTAACGGATTTCACCTAGCTCTAATTATGAATTATTTATGGAGGATTAATTTATATGAACTGGCTATATCAAATGAATAACCCTAAGAAATGAGTAATTAAATATCTATAATTTCAAGAGTGCAGTTCTAAGTTTTTAGTGGAGTTACATTGAAATTAATAAAAAGAGTAATATATTAATTAAAGAGTTTAATTAATATGTTGGTTTTATTGAAACTTGAAATTATGAGTCTATTAGTCCCCCTGTCATCCTTGTAAACACTGTTGAACAAATGAAATTATTGGTTTAAATGATTAATTTAGAATTACATAATTTTAAATTAAATATCACTCAAAATAAATTAATTATGAATTAATTTATATTTATTAAATAATTAAATTATTTAATAAATAAAAAAAAACAAAATAATTATTTTAGAAGACACACAATGGGAGGGTCCCACTGTGTGTGGTGCCTATGTTATGAAGGAAAAGTCCTTTGTGTACATCAAAACTTGTATACAAAGTTTTCATAGTTAGTATTTCCAATTTTAAAATAATATAATTTAATTCAAATATGTAAAGTTGAATGTGAAGACAAATGAGATTAAATAACAAGATGTATTCTCAATTGCACTGTTATAGGAATGGCGCCACATGCACAGAGAATCTCTTTGTGTGTGACACCTATCACAATACTAGGAAAGGGAAACTTGTGCCTCTTATTTTAATTAAATATTTGATATTAATTAAAATAAGAACATTTTCCAAAATTAATTAGTTATCTTATTCTATATAAATAGAGGCCTCATCTATTCACTTGAAACATACGTGTAAGTCTTGGAGAGATTGAGAATACTTTGTAAAATTCTCCCCTCATACACGATCCACACCACAACCATGTTTCCTCTATTTTTGTGAAATTTTTTTCCCAAACCAACAAAACCATCATCTAATGTGTTTAAAAAATTGTGACATGGGAAGTTCAATGTTTTGAAAGTTTCTACGAGAATGCTAGATGATGGTTTCCTAAAAACTGTCATCTAGAGTACCACATTAGATGATGGTTTTTAGGATACCGTCATCTCATTATTTGGAGAAGTGTCAAACAAGATTGCACTTCAGATTCAATGATGGAGGCCTAGTATGTGGCAACTAGTGATGCTTTGAAAGAAGCAGTATGGCTCTGTAAGTTTCTTGGGCATCTGAAGGTAGTTCTTGGTATAGATAAGGTAGTATCGCTACATTGTGATAATACTACAGCGATAGCTAATGCTAAGGAACCAAGTTTCACAAGAAGAGTAAGCACATTTATTGAAAGTATCATGTGATAAAGGAGTTTATTGAGGCTAGGCAAGTTGTGGTATGCAAAATCGTGTCTAAGGACAATTTAGTTGATCGACACTAACTATAAGAGCTTTTGAAGAGCATGTGAACGCTATGGGGATGTGAGATATGTCATATTTACTCACTTAGAGCAAATGGGACAATGTTAGACATAGTGCCCTAAGGTGTAACGCCCCTTTATGGACGTCGTAGATGTCGTTACATTCGTTCTTTTCTTTAAACATTATCTAAGGTAAAATAATTAAAATATAAACATAATTTGGAAACATATCCCAGGATTCATGCATTTTTTTTTTTGAAATGTCAATATTTAATAAACTTGTTGATTATAAACATTCTTTGAATAGTTTATCACACCAAATAATAAAACCATAATTTAAATATTAACAACACAACATTTGAAATCTGCTTGTATGGTTCGGTAGGCCGAACTTCGAAGTTCGGCAGGCCAAACTTGACCGGTAATTCGAACTTCAACCACCGACAGGCCGACCGAGGCTCCACAAATCAGGGTTTAAAAATCGCTAAGATCGGCAGGCCGATCATTGCATCGGCAAACCGACCAATAATGATTGACAGGCCGAACTGTTGTTAAAACAAAATTTTTAATTTTAAACAAATCTCAATATTTCAAATACAAAAGACAAATAATAATAATATAAAGTGAAAGAGACATAATTCAAATCTTTAAGACTATTCAAATAAACATACTCAGAAAATAAAACATAGTTATTTAACTTTTAAAATCTTCCTCGACATTCTTCCGTTTTCAATTCATCCTGCTATCTCACATGCCTTTCCTTGCCCTCCACCTACTCCATAATTTTCTTATCCTTATCTGTAACATGACATAAAACTGAATAAGCAAAAGCTTAGTAAGTACATTTTATATCTCACAACGTAAAAACATTTTATAAACATCATTATCATAATAATGCACTAAGCACAGTTTCTTACATAACATATCTTTCGTTACATTATCTATATTAAAACTTTGTTTATTTTATCTTAAGGGCCCAAGTGTTGCACCATTATCACCATAAATGGCGCGCCGTCATGAAAGGAGGGGGGTCAAACCAAACAAGACATCATAACATAAACATAGTTGTGCAACACTTATTTAGGTAATACATATATGCATACATATATCGATACTTTTATACCTTTGAATACATCATCATTAAAACGTACATAACTTTGTATAATAAACTGTCATAATAATACATTTAATAAAATTGTTATAGAATCATCATAGAAATCATCATGAACATAAAATTCAAACTTTTAACAAATCATATCATGTTGCAGGTGAGAATTTACTTACTTGTTTAGCTTACTTACTTTAATTGTAGGTGATGTCGCCGCAGTCTTGATGTGTTCACTCCTTAGTGTGTTCATGTCATACATTCATTTAAAATAAAAATTAACGTTTATTTTCATGAGATCATACAACACCACATAACATCTTCCAATACCATATTACATTAGACATACATTTTTTTCTTGAAAACATTAATTCATAATACGTTTCAGTAGCCCTTAAAACATTAGAACAAAACTGTCAACACAATTGCTATCTGACCTTTATGAATTCATAGCTCAATAATTTAACATTCATACACAATTTGAACACCAAACTTGGCAGGGACAAAGTTAACATATAAACATAATATCGTAATTTTTTCGTTGATCACAAAAATTCCATTTGATATCTAAAAAAAGTCATACAACATACAACACAAAATCCGCCAACAATAACAAATCAATGAGCAGCCCTTACTAACATTCGTTTAATAAATTATCTATATTATGTACTAATTCCACAAAAATATTGTATGCAATAGACACCTAAAACTACAACATATTCAAAAATTAACTTAAAATATATTCAATAAAATCCCAAAACGTGTCTTAGAATTTAGAGACAAAATGACTTCAAACAAATCAGGTAGTAGGTTACATGCGATCATCATTCTCAAACAATTAAAATAAATTTATTTAAGCCCTAAAATTCTTATAAAATCTTATTAACATATAACTACAAAAGCACAAAAAGTTTCATCACCAATTAAATTCATTTAGTCATACAAAAAGGTCACTCAATAAAAGTCCATCAATTCACTGATAAAACAGTCTCAAAACCTAGTTCTAATGAAAATTCAATAACGCATAAAATATTTATCATTTCACCATGAGACTTTCCAGTTCAACGCTTCATGTAACCATGAACATTTCTACCCAATTTTGTAAAAATTAGAGCACATTTGCCCTATAAACAAAAACCACATTTTCTTGCAATATAATCAATCAG
This sequence comes from Artocarpus hirsutus, assembly GCA_946598075.1. Taxonomy (NCBI): domain Eukaryota; kingdom Viridiplantae; phylum Streptophyta; class Magnoliopsida; order Rosales; family Moraceae; genus Artocarpus; species Artocarpus hirsutus. Next base: position 3,844 of record CAMOHE010051524.1, read on the forward strand.
CAATAATTTCTGTGAGTGGTAGAGAGAAGAAAATTCATAACTCAACGTAAAAAAATCCAATTGGCGTGAAATTTGGAGGAATAACACATAATACATACATAAATAACATATTAAAATTTCAGAACAAACAAAAATTCCTAGACAAAGGTATAATAGTCAGATTATACAGGTTAAATTTCATTTCAAAAATAACCAAGAATGAACTCTTACCTCAAAATGATTCTTCTCAAATTCCCTTTTTGGAATTCTTTAAGCGTTAACCCATAAAATTTCATTCAAATATTAGCAGCAAAAAAAATTAAAGGAGAGAAGAGGAAGAAATCGTGGAGAAGAGGAGAATATGGAGAGAGATAAGAAAAAAAAAGTGTGATAGAGAGAGTGAAATTAACGTGAAGGAAAATAATGCAAGGGGGCCAATATTCTCTATTATGTCAGAACTTTCCTGACTAAAATTGAGGCAATTCACGTGAAAAAAAAAGGGAGGAAATTACGAAAATCATCTGATTTAGCTCTTCTTACCTTATTTTAACCTTCAAAATAGGAAACCATATCAATTATTCAAATCATCATAAAAGTCAAACCTTCCATTTTCCTAAAATAAGAAAAAAGACCAAAAATATGCTAATCAATCAGAATTAATCATCCAATTATATCCATTCATCATAATTATTATTGTCACAAATTTTGGGAGATTTCTGCTGATTGCTCGTCAGCATTCTTCGGCTTGCCGATGGTTCACTTTGGCCTGCCGAAGGTATGAGATCCGGCCTGCTGATCTAATTTGTCAGCCTACCATTCCTTGAGAAATAATTCGGCCTGCCGAACTTCCATTTACACTAAAATATATATATTAAACATTAACTAATCATTAAGTAATTACCAAGCATACAATATTAATGACATGAACACCTTTGAGTACATCAATTCCACGTGACCGTCACCTGTCATAATACTAAAAAATGAAACAGTTAGTAACATTATATCATATATTAATAAGGAAATCACTTAACATCGTTACTCATCCATTACATGAAAATTTGACGGTTGTTACATAAGGAGTAAAATGTTGTAATATGTTTTTGGAGACATTTTATCAGTGATGAGTTTATTTATTATTCATATACCAAATGTTGCCTTCTTTATGTTCATTTCGGTTAAATGTATAATAAGCAAACAAAAGTCTGAGACTATCGATCTACACCTTTAAGAATCGTGCATTTGATGAACAGATTATACAAAACACATAATTCTTAAAGGTGATAGTCTAAATCATATGATCCCCAATCGAGGGAATAAAGTTAGGTGCTTTATTTATACTAAGATTGTTATGTTATCTACATCCCTAACGGGAGATAGCTTATCTTGATCATCAGAGAGGGACTCCACGAGTAGAAACATTTGTGCATTGTCATAGATGATGATGTATTGGATCGGGATAGAAAAGTTGAATTGATTTAGTTAATAATTCCGTTTGTGCAAATCAATTCATTTTAGACAATCATATACGTTGTGTCTTAATCTTAAAAAGACTAATGAGCCCGTTATTTTGACTTATATCTTTTGATGTACTAAAAGTGACATCCTGACTTAATGATGGTACGGATATTGGTACGTTAGAGACATGACTCTTGATTCATGTAGACTTATTATTAATAGATATGGAATCCATAGCTCTTTTTGTAGAGTTAATGATATTCTCTTATGTGCATTATCTTATAATTGGAAGACCGGAGCGCTCAACTATTTGGATGCATAGGTATAACCGAATGATATACTATCCACGAATAGTAAGCATTCCAGCGGTGTGATAATAGAATGTAAGATAAAAATAATCAGGAAGGTAAAATGAAATTTATCCTTAAGCCGATTATAAATATCCTATGGGAATGTGACATATTATGATATGTCATGAAAGTTTAGCTTATTGAATCTTCGTAATTTTATATAGTTTGAGAGTATAGCTTTAAGCTTTTAGTGGAGTGGCATTAAAGTTGAAAATTATAAAATACATATATAGGATATTGTATTTTATAATTATAGGAGCTTGAACTATATATGTCCATCGGGTCCCCTTTACTAACTCATAATAAATCTTGTAACAATATGGCATGTTTTTCCTACATGTTGGTGACTTATGTTAAATTATTAGATTGACTGAAATTTGATAAGATTGGATTTAATAATTCTTATTAGTTTATCAGTTGAATTAATTTTGTAAATTAATTCAAGATAAACATGTTGAATTATTTGGATAATATTTTATTTTCTATGAGATTATCTAGATATGACTGTTTTAATCAAATAAAACTGAGACTCTATCTAAGATTCTTAGGTGGAAAATAAGATATTCTTTAAGATCAAAATTATTGTAAGTTCGGCAGGCTGGTGGGAAACTTTGACCTACCGATGGAGTAAGTTCGGCAGACTGATCTCTCAAATCGGCTTTTCGATCACGCAATAATCTATATACACGTTTTTTACAAGTTTTCATAAAAAGTTGATCCATACTCAAATTTTGAGGGCTAATCTGATAAGGTTTAACCCCAATTCGACCACTATAAATAAGAGATGAGTTTTCTTAATTATTCAAATCATTTGAGAAGCAAAGAGTGAGTACTCTAGTGAGAAAAACTCTAAAACTCCTTAAAGGCTATTGTTTAACATCAAGAACCTTAGATAGAGAACAGCAAAGAAGACCAGTTAGCTGAGGTTCTTCTAGAACATTCTTCTCTACACGGATTCGAGCCTACTTCGGTATACAAAAGAGGTTAATAAGATCTGTCATTAACTTATGCATTTAGCATGTCAAACTTGTGTTTTAAAAAATATTTTGATTTAAAATTTTTAAAATTCCACAACAAAAATGTTTTCCACCTAAAGTAGGCATTTTCTTTCCACCTTTTTTTCCCCTTTTGCTGCCAAACAATATGAAAGAAAGACTCCATCCTTCCTTTTTATTTGCCTCACTTGAGTATTCATATTTTCTAGCAATCTTACCAAACAACGCATTACTATGCATATGTATAACATCAATTCCATCCGCCGGTGGATCCTCCCCCGTTATTTTCAGCTATCTAGGTTGGAATGGACGATCACGATTTGGTGAAGAAGAGCTCTTATCACGTTAAGTAAGTCAATATACGACAGGGCCTAGGAAAGAATTTACAGACATAGGCCCACTTGGGCCATGAAGCTGAAGCCCAAAAACTCAAGTTCAAACATTTCTTATCCTCTTGCATTTTCAAGTTTCTATAAGAGAAAATTACCTGTTATACCGCATTTTAAAAAGTTAAGTTTATTCATATAAAAAAAAGTAATACTATCATTTATATTATATGTTAAGTTATACTATAAATAAATATGTATAACTTTTATAAAAAAAATAAGCCTTAAAAGATAGTATTTATAACAATTTCCCTTTTTATAACTTATTATTCACCAACATGAAATAATAATGTGAACAATTTTGTATCGGAAAATAGTCTTACGAAAAATTACTGCAAGGAAGCGTTTGTGATGTTAATCAAATGACATGCTCTTAATATAAGTAATTCATTTTCCAAAAAAATAAATAAATAAAAGTGATTCCAGTATAATGTACATTCGATTAATAGACGTTTCAATTCTATAAATAAAAATTAGTAACATCATCAATACTAATTACTACATTACCATTAAAAATATGGAAATAAAACATTTTATATACTATTCTATTTTATGCTCTACTACATAATGTTATTTTTAATGTTATAATTACCTTTTATTTTGATAAATTGCTAAATATTTCACAAAAGTGTTAATTTGGTCTGCAACGTTTTTTAGTTAACTGGCCCAAACTTTTAATTTCAGTTGTTGGAGGACAAATATAGTAATTTATCCTCATAATTATTTAGCTTTAATATTGTAAAGTAAATTTTTCATATTAAAATAATTAAAAGTGACCATATTGTAATGATAAAAAACTTTTAATTCTTAATTTTTAATTCAAAATATATAAAAAGAAAAGTCAGAATTTTTTTAGCAATTTTTTTAGCACGTGTATAACACCTTAAAAAGTTTAAGAGAAAGATGATTCCGTTTGTCTATACTAAAAACTTGTTGAACATCTAAGAAAGTAACACAAAATTTTGAGAGCAATGAGAACATATGTTCAAGAAAATTCAAAAACTCACTATATATATATAAATTACATGAATAAGTAAATCTCCATAATAAAATTTAACATAATAATAGACATCATTACAAAATTTCACATTAATAAAGAATCGTTTGCTCCTCAAACATGCACTCTATATATATATATATATATATATATATATATTTTTTTTTTTTTTTCTAAAACTCAATCTTACAGTTATTTCGGGTCATGGGTAAAAGTGAATAAGCAGTTAATATAAAATCATAAAGTGTTTAAAATCACACAACTTCTTTTATATATGAAAGCACTAAACACATACATGCATGAATATCCTAATAAAATTTTACAGCAAATAAAAATTTACACTTGAAGTGATTAAGGTCAAAAGCCATCTAGAAACATCAAAATCAATTTTTAATAAAAGCAAGATTACTCTCAAGCATTCAATATGAAACCAAATTAGTATCTGATTTATGAAATCATATTCAAAGTATTCACGACTCCTATTATACAATAATTTCTATTAAAACTAAAATCATGAAACAATTTGGGTTTTTAAACATGACTAGAAAAATTAATGCATCAACCAATAGGATATCAAATTTGCCATGTGTGTACTTGATGGAAAACTTGTCTCCAACTTTAGCACATGGTAAATTTGACATAAAAACTTGCACCGTATTGGAGATTTTTTTACACTTAAATGCCAAAATTTACCATTGACGTTGTATTGCATTGAAAATGCTCTAATGATTGGAACTTATATGTCATACTATGCTACTAGAAATCTAGAATTCTACACGGAGACAAAGATGGAGCTATCCAGGCTAGATGTGTTCTAAATTTCAAATTTTATTCTCAAGCATGGACAACCAAGCCTCATAGGATCAAAATAATGCAAGCGGAACAAGAACTTCGTGTGCTCAACCAAAATCCTATAAGACTCAATCGTCGTGAGAAACAAAGGAACTGAAAGCCATCAACCAAACAAAGAGCATAGGGATAATGTAACGCCCCTATGTAAGGGTTAGCAGTATTGAATAAATAAAAATAAACTTAGATTCAATATTATTTAAATCCATTAAACAATGCCCATGTGTCTTTAAACAAAAATAAAATTTAAAATATAAACCACAGTTTTTAGTGTAGTACCAAATATTTAAAATACAGTCATCATCACCATAGTACAATTCTCAAATAACTTAACACAGCCATCACAAAGTAAATACGAATCTTACATAATCTAGACGAGTTACAGTTTAACAAAGATCTTCCAACACGAAATCAACAGTATTGTTGCTTATTCCTCGTCAGATAAGTTGCACTGAGTTCCACCTGAGAGATGTAAATATGATAGGGATGAGCATCGACATGCCCAGTAAGGAAAATCATTACTCACCTTAAGGTTTATTCATTACCACATTAAAACTGCATGGTTAGTTAATTTATATCATATACCAGATTATGAGGTTTATTATGATCATATCTTGTGGATACCATAGTTAACCATTACCAAGTTCCACACTTATACATACATATAAATATTACAATTCATCATTATTCCTAAGTATCCACATTACATAAAGTAACACTTCATTTATCGAAACCCAAATGGGCATGCTTGGCCACCCTCTAAACATTCCGAGGGTATTCCGGTGAGGGGACATCTAGCCCCGAGTCCTCACCAAGTTGATTCCTATACAGTGCATTCTGGGACTTTCGACCCAAGGAAGCGTCATCACCTTTCTCCTATTTTACCTTTTAGGGTAATCGTGCCCAAGGTAGTAACCGTCGCCCTCTTCACGTCTCACTATTTCTCAATGTTTAATCATTATTTATAGAGTCAATTTTTCTAACCATGCTTTCCAACTTATAACAACATATGTTAATTCATTATGTTCCTCGCTAATCAATACAGGGCGAGTTCATGTCATAGTTTCATATGTGATTCTCATATAATAGCAGTTCCACATAGATACATATATCTTGTGGTAAAACAATCAATTTAAATTCCATAAAAACCTCACAAAAGATGAATAATAGAATCCGTACCTTTCAAGCTTCTCAACAATCTTTTAATCTTTGAATTTAATTAACGTAAGCTCCACACACCCTTGATCCTAAGGTGTGCATAAGGACAATTAAAACTAAAGCACAACATGGAACCACATCCATAAATGAATTAAGTATAAATCTATATATTTCAGTCTCTAATAAGATTTATAAATCACTTAGGATGGTTTACTTAAGGTAGACGGGTGGTATACTGCCACTAGTAGGTTTACTAGTTTTCAATCTGAGAATTGAAAAATTCATAAAAAATAAAATATAACTCCGATTTAGGCTCATGATAGCTCGTTGGAAAGCTTAAGATGTCTACTTTTAAAATATGTAAACTAATTTATAAAATTCATTTTTATCTAATCTCAAAATTTCAAGAAAGGGCTACTGCTCATAAAGACAATACAAGGTTTATGGAGTATTAAGTTTTTCTTTAACTCAAAGCATATTATCCTTGTTCAAAGTCTCAAAATCATTCTAAAATATACAGCATGCATTGTAGATTCATAATAAACATATTCTCATGAGTTTTATACCAAAATCATTATCAAACCATATCTCTAGCATTTCTTACAAATAATAATGAAAACATGGTAAAATATGCATATTAACATGATTAGAAGTTTGCATGAACTTTGAACACGAAAATTATACATTAAAGATAGAGAGAAACACATACTAACAACCAAGTTTGAATTAAAGAAAACCTACCTCAAAACTACTTTGAAAAACACCAAAGTTTGGGTTAAAAATCAAGCTTGAATTGACTCCAAAACGGCCTTAAACATGGCTGAAAATTATAGTTGTCGTGGTTGCAAAGAGAGCTTTATGCTTTGTGTCTTTAGTTGAAAATTTGAAGTGAGAAAGGAGAGAATGAGAAACTAGAGAAAAGAGTGGTGATGGTTGAATAAATAGGCATCAAGATAATTAAGGAGTGGGAGAGAATTAAATGAGCATTAAAAGAAAATATTATCATGTCTCCCATTGAGACTTTTAGCAAATAATGTCAACATAATTGAGGGGACAAATGGGGCAAGTTGTAGAAGAAGATGAAAGAAGCATTAAAAA